>JABFEW010000312.1:0-43087 GCA_013618405.1 Fusarium hainanense | reverse complement strand
CCCCTCCCCTCCCCCTTCATCAATTGACCGCTCAGCCGAGTTTTGACGACATCCTCCAATGGATTTCGGCTTTGGTTTTTCCTCGCTTGGCCCTGTTTCAGATAGCGGCCCGCAAACCCCGGCTTATGGCCAGGCCCAGCAGTGTCCATGTTCTATTCCTGGTATCGTGGTTTCAACACTAACTTATATCCTCAAAACGCATTGCAAGTACAAGCATCATGGATTCCGCTCTTTCTAGCATTTCATGTTGCAACAGAAATCCAGGTTACCTTTCAGGCGCCCCGATTCTTATTTTCTTATATTGGTTGTCTTTTATTACGCTCTTTCAGAGTGACCCTCCTGCGACAGATAGTTCCCAAATGCGCTCAAAATGTCACTATTGCTCTATACCCGGACTGTGTTGTCCCGCCCAGCCTGCTCAAAAGTGTCAAAGAGTCCGTAACATCTATCACCCGACTCCTAGTACACTGGGTATTTGTCCGACCTTTCATGGCATTTCATCATCATCGGTACCGTGTAATGACATTTCTTGGGCCAGTTGCCGCCGCCAAATAGGTCAAGAGTTACCAAACGTAGAACAACATCTCTGCCAAGTGCGAGAGGTGCCAAAGATCTTTCGCCCGTAAACGCCAAGAGGGAAAAACTTCATGAGAGGGATATATGTGCCACCTTGCTTTCAAACCTCATTCAAAATGCCAAACTGCAACATGAGCGCCTGCTCCTCAAATATTCATCCATGCTCCTCTCTTTATTTGGCATGCTTCTTGAATGCCAACAGATCGGCCAGACTGTTAAGTGGGCAACCGTGACGCAAGAAATCATGAGCCAACAGCTCATCGGCTGAGGCGCGACTCTTGACGTCGACGCACAGGCAGACGGACAAGAACGCCTTGAGTTCTTTGCTGAGCTTCTCAGGCTTCTTGAGTCGAGGCGTTCCATTAGTCGCGATGAGGTAAAGAGCCTTGAGAGGCTCCTCGTTGAGGTATGGGGGCTCAGACTCTATCATTTCAATAGCCATGATACCCAAAGACCAGATATCGACCTTGGGGCCGTATTCCTTCTGCTTGACAACCTCGGGGGCCATCCAATAGGGGGTTCCCACCATGGTGGCTCGCTTGGACTTTGTCTCTGTGAGTTTCGCGCAGAAGCCAAAATCAGCTGCAGATGGTTAGAATCAGGTACAGGATGGCATTTATTCAAGTTGATTGACTTACTAATTTTGACGTTTCCGCGAGCGTCCAGTAGAACGTTGTCACTCTTGATATCACGGTGAATAATATTTTGCGAATGCAAGTGCTGCAATCCGCGGCAAGTCTGAAAAGAAGATTAGCTTCCATCATATGTGAACCGTGGTACTAAACCTACCTCGTGACAGATAGTTGAAATCTGCTCTTCCGAGATCGAAGGGTTGTTGTCAATCACATCAGTGAGAGCACCACCCTCCATAAACTCCATAACGACCCATAGCTCCGCGTTGTTGTTGCGCAAGAATGCATCGAGGAAGTTGACAATGTTGCGGTGCCGGCTGTCCTTCATAACCATGATCTCATTCACAATAAGTTCCTTCCTAGGTTGATGTGCGAGATCCATTTGTTTGATGGCAACCTGGGCTCGGGGGCCTTGGGCACGCAGAATATCGCGGGCAATGCCCTGAGCTGTCTCCTTAATCTTGGCGACATAGACAGATCCAGATGCACCCTGGCCAATCTTCTTCTGCTTAGAGTAGGAAATGTTGGGGTCGTCCTTGGAGACAGCTTCCTTAAGCTTGGCCATAACCTCACTCTCGGACATAGTGGACATCCTAACGTCCTGCTTGCGCTCTGAGGGTGAAGGCTTAGCAGTGAGAGCAGCCTCGGCGGCCTTGACGCCGTCTGCTTGCTGCTGTGGCTGACTAGGCTTCGGTGCAACATTAAGTGGCTTTACAGGAGCTGGCAGTCGCGAAGCCTGGGCCTGTTGCTGGGGCTGTCGGGTCTGCGGCGACTGGTTTCCATTGGCGTAACGAGGTGCATTTGCATGACTAGTAGCGCCATTGTCGGCTCTGGGGGTTCGCTGTGCCTGTGTAGGGTCTCTCAGAGAGCTTGAACTAGGTTGAGAGGACAAAGGTGGTCGCTGGGATGTTGCGTTGGGGGGTGAAGGAGCAGGACGCTGTGCCCGTAGGTTGCTTTGCTGTTGCGAAGGCTTTGGCGCGGGAGGGGCTGCTCGCGAGGGGTTGAAGCGGTCGGACTGAGAAGACGAGCTGTAACCACCGCCAATCTCTTGCTGAGCAAGGGGAACCTTGGTCTTAGGAAGAGAAGCATTGTACGCCTCCAGATCACGTCGGTTCTGCTCCTCGATCTCTCGCTCTCGCTGTCTCTGGGCCTCCAACTGCTTCTTGCGCTGCTCCTCTCTCAAAGCATCTTGAGACATGTAGTTGGGCGCCATTTGCTGCATTTGCTGGCGCTGCTGGTATTGTTGCTGCTGGTCCTGCTGGGCAGGGCGCTCATCAGGTCGGGCGGGGCGGCGCGGAGCATTGGGATTGGGTTGGACAGGAGAAGGATTGTAACCTGGGCGCTGGGAAGGAGCTGGGGGCGCAGGTCGAGGAGGTGCCACAGAATTGCCGCTGCCATACCCAAGCTGTTTGTTGCCTTGGTTCTGAGTCGGAGGAGTTGGTGTCAAACTGGGGTACTGGTTGGGGTTTTCAGCTCGTTTGGCGAGATCAGTGTAGAAGTCCAGGACCTCGAAGACAGCCTGGGGGTTGCGCTCATAGTCTTCCTTGGTAATTGCTGACGAGTTAAGGAGCTTCGACCACTCTGGCGGTAAACCGACAAATTCTCCAGTCTTGGGATCGAAACCAACATGTACAGCGTGGGAAAAGTTAGTAGGATTGCTGACACCGCCCATACCTGGACAAGCGCCATAGATGAAGTCAATCCATTCGTACAGGTCATCGTCACTCTTTACCTTGATCTGGAGGGTCTTGGTCTGACCGTCGTCGTCGCCCGGGCTGTTAGACGAACCATCTGGTTTGCGTTTGATTTCGAAGATGGTACCGGCGGCTTCGACTCGTCCGACGTTAACTACATCCCTGAGGTAAAGGGTATAAGAGACTTTGCCGCCTTCGGTCTTGTGGAAATCGAGCGACTCTTTGCGGAGGATTAGGTATTTTTGCTTCCAAGGTTGAATGAAGTTTTTGCTCTCCTTGACTGACGCCCAACCCTCCTTCTTAACGGCTACTCCGCCTAGACCATCGGTGTTGTTGGACTGTTGACGGGCGATCGGAAGGGAAATGGTGGAACCGGTATACGTCGAGGTTGCAGTACTGCGAATGGGGGAAATAGCCATATTGGCCATGCTTCCTGGAAGGTTGGCATTGGGCGTTAGGTTCAACCGCGGTCGATCTGTGGGAGGCCGAGGCGCAGGGCCTGGGTTCATGAACTGCCCTGAGTTGTACATACTGCATGATGTTAGTTATCTATCCGGTCAACACGATGGTTTGAGCCTTGTTGTGAGCTGTTGGCAACGATCAACTCTTTTCAGGAGACCTGCCGGTGGCCCTTAGGCATGAGTAGTCCCAAAACGTAGAGAAGCGACGACGAGATTCTTTTAATCTGTCGGACGGCCCCCTCCTGATACCGGAAAGTACATGCGAGCATCGCCAGAACAGAGGAAGGGTCGTCTTCTTCACCCCGCCATGGTGCCGAAACAATGCCTCATTCGCAAGGATAGGAGAAGTAACGCACCTGTTTTGAGCCATCTTGAATTACGTTGACTGCAGGAAGCAGCAAGTATTATTTGATGGTGACTAGAAAAGATAAGCCCGTCTGCAAGAAGAATGTGCAAGCTGTTAATGGCGGGCCGTACGATTGCTGACTTTCCGATTTGACGGCGAGCGGTGGGCTGTTCTGAGAGGCGACCGACTCAGGAGCACTCTGCAAGGACTCTGGGCGGTCTGCTGTGGATGATGTTGAAGGACACTCGTACAAAGATCAAAGAAAAACTGATCCTGGGCGCAAAACAAGGCCTTCTCAGCGACCGAAGAAAGAAATCATGTATTCAGAAATCGGGTTGGAGCAGCGGTCAGAATCAGAAAGGGCGAGGTATGTGGTAGGTATATAGCTTCCCAGTTACAAGCAAGCACGGGGGTGAGATTTGGAGTGGAGGTGCTGGCGCTGGTGCTGGCGTTGGCGCTGGGATGACGGATGGCGCCTGTAGCTGCAGCACAAAGAAGGCTCCTTAGTAGGGGCGGCGACGAAACGTGCGTGCAACTCTACTTGCAGCTCGTGATAGTAAGCCAGAATCCGCAGAACCAAGGCTGTAAACGCTGGTTGTTGAAGGAGGAAGAAGCAAGTATCTGCAATAGCTAGACACTGAATAAGAATGGAAAGGACAGGTTCAGGGTGCGGCTGGCCTTCCAAGTTTGGGTCAGAGAATGCGAAGGAGAAGGAGGAGCAGAAAGGTGGAGAAGGAGCAATAATGACCCCTAGTTCCCCAGCGCTGAGGTATTCTCCCGCCGCAAAAGTGTCAGACTAGGAGGGGCGGGGAAGTTCCAGTGGCAGTCAGGCTTGCGCCTGCCCGCAGCGATGCGCTGTAGCTTGGGTATAGACAAGAGCTGGGCGGCAACCTATGGTCAGTGGCTGGCCTGTGGCTAATGCTGTAGGTAGGTAGCCTACCTAGTTGGGCTCCCAAAGCTCCGATCCTGGATTGGAAACAATGCAAATGGATATCCGTATTTTCAGGTAGAATGCCAGCAAAACTTCAGTGGAGATTGACCCCTGGATTGGATTGAATTGCCCATGCATTTATTTGATGGTTGTTTTATGTGAGAGCCCAGGGGTTCAATTACTTGCATTGGTCCGTTGGGCAAAGTGGGATGGATAATTGACCAACCATTATCAACCTGGGAATACCTTTAATAACGTGCATGCCCGACGGGAGTGGACGGACGGGACTTTCCTTGGTTATTGAGACCTGCAGTTATTAGTTATTATACGAGGGAAAGAATTTCAATCATCATCCTATTCTTATTATCTCCAGCAACTCACCAAATAGTGAGACGAAGCGATGATAGTACTATGGTAGCGTACGGTTGAACGAGTCCAGCTCATATTAGCTTCAACTGCGAATGCCTTTCCAAGCGTCCATACCAAAATAGTGCCCCACCTCAGGTTGTTTGCGCTGATCATATGAGCAGCACCCAGCCGTGAAGAGTTGCCTTCAGGACAGTCACTGCCCTCCCGTTCGGGCAGTCTATCATGGCCCGGCCCGTTTGCTGCTGGTCCCAGCCGGTCAGGGTAAGGTCCATCTGTCTGCTGTGTCTCCAGTTGATAATTTCGGTTTTCAGGAGGGTCAGTTCCATCCAATGCAGAGGCAAGATCTGCCTGCTGTCAAGATGTTTATACACTCAACTACCTACCTAGTACCTAATGACATATATGCACTACAATGTCCTCGCTTTTGTTGCAATCCATGCTTTCGATATTTTACGTTCCTGTGATGCATTAGCGGTTTAGCCTTAAACGGTTACTCAGTCTGTTGCGTTTCAAGCACATCGCCACGCACCACCATTCCATATCTAGCGACCATGGTGTTTCGATTTAGGGTATCCGGATTGCTATCAACTAACTACTACCTTATGTCATATTCATCTACAAAGAACACTGAGAGCCTCGGGCAAAATAGTGGGATCGGCTTTCCTCTCTTATGGTCGATTCTTCTCGCCCTATCCACAGTAGCTTATAAAAGACTAGACTCCTTTGCTGGCACCTTTGCAAAACCGCCCAACATTTATCAGCGGCATAAGCTTCATGACGATTGTCATCAGAGGCCCTACAAGGTTTCCGCTATCGATGGCGTAAAATAGCCGCCGCAGCTCAAGAGCCTAGACGCATACATGCCATACCAGACGACATCTCATGAATCAATCTCATCTGAATTTGAATAGGTTTCACGTGCACCCATGTCACTGTCAGCAACCAAACAGAAACAACAGAAACAGAACATAGGGGCTTCTATTACGTAGCGTTTCCTTAGAGGGGGTTCTACTGTAGTACATAGTCTACATGTTGTAGTAGAGTCCCCAGTAAAGACCCCTTCGCATAGCAGAACCTTGTCAAACTTGGCCGTTAAACTGGAGATAAGCAACGCTTCACCTCGACAACAGAATCGGCAACGGCAACCTAATCTTACCAGCTTCAATATAATGTCTAGGTCCAGATTCTGTCTTTCTCGCAGCTAAAGGGAGGCAAGTCTACAGATCGTCTGCGAAAGCCTGTCTTGTGCTATACGGTAGAATACCAGTTATCAGCCCTCGAGACAGTCATCACGATCAACATTCGTGGGAACATGAGATCCTGTCAATTCGAATTTTCCGTCTTTGCTACATAAACCTGCAGATCTTGAAGAACCTTGTTTCACGTCCGAGCTCTGGGTCAATGGCACGCTATTGAGTGAGATTCAGGAGACGGCAGAAAAGACAATATGCCATGGACCAATCGGTGGACTATCCGTGTGGAGATCTACGCTTACCGTAATGTAGGTATGATAATTACATTAATTGACAAGAAAAACAGAAAAGCCAAAGCAAGCAAGCATTAGTAAAGAAACTTGATGCGAATACGTGAGACTGTATAGAGGAAGAAAGCAAGAAACGTCCGACAAGTAAAGGCTCTTCCATTGCCTAAGTAATAGGTAGGTAGCCCGTATATTTTTAAGCATTGTTTGGTATCCGTAGACTCAACCGGACAAATCCTAACTCCCGCGTAGATGCCCATTGTTTCGTCAAACAATCGTGCTAGAATGGCATCTAATAAATTACATTTTCTTTGCGCGTATGTGCTAATTTTATCCTCCCCTTTTCACTGCTTTATCGTGCAGCAACCTCAACCTCCTGACCCTCAAACTTGGGTAGCTCGCTCTCAATCTGGGCCCATGACTTGCTGCCATCCACAAGTGATTTGATGGCATCAATAATCTTCTCCTGCTCAGCTCGGACCTGGTTGGTGCTGTCACGGTCTCGCAGAGTAACAGTGCCATCCTGTGCGGTCTGGAAGTCAATCGTGATGCCAAGAGGAGTACCAAGCTCGTCGTTTCGGCTGTATCGCTTGCCAATACTGGCAGACGAATCATCGACACGGCTAGAGATACCAGCACTACGAAGACGTTGAGAAAGCTGCTTGAGAAGAGGCTTGAATTGAGGGTTAGAAGAGAGGGGAACAAGGAGAACCTTGGTGGGAGCCACAGTGGGAGGGAAAGACAGGACCTGGAGAATGTTAGTGTTTGATCATAAAGCATATCGAAGGGAAGATTTCTTACTCCACGGGCCTCATCACCACCCTCAGTACCACGAGTCCAGAAGCTGTGCTCCATCAGAGAGTAGAGGATACGGCCAATACCGAACGAAGGCTCAATGACGTTGGGCACAAACTCGCGGGTGTTCTCAACTCTCTTGCGGAACTCGATGGCAACAGAGTCCTTGCTGATCTGGACCTTGCCGTCGGCAACGCCAGCAACCTCGAGGGTGATGCTGCCGTTGTCGCTCAGCTCCTTGGCAAGCTTCTCTCGCTGCTCTTGTGGTGTAGCCAGGAGAGCAGCCTCGACAGTCTTGGCATCCTTCTTGAACTGAGGACCAAACTTCTTCCTCTCGATATCGATCTGCCACTCCTCAATGACAAGAGGAGTCTCACGCTGCTCACGCACAACCAGGGGAGCACCGGTCTTCTTGGCGTGCACGCTCAAATCGTAGGCACTTCGGTCGGCACAGCCAACACACTCGATCCAGCCAGAGCTGGTGAAAAGCTCAGCGTCCCAGCAATCACAAGCGTAGTGGGCCATCTCGTTGGCCATGTGCTGACGGAAACGCAGCTTGGTCATGTCGATACCAATCTTCTGCAAGAACTGGTGAATACGGGCGAGGAAGTAACCCAGAGTCTCGTTATCCACGAGACCTTCCTTAACAGCCTGACCAATCTTGACAGTTCTGGTTTCAGTCTTACCAGACAGTTGGGTATCACGGTCGAGAAGGACGAGCTCAACATCCTCAACCTCGTGGAATCGGTGGTGCTTCTTGCCGCCCTCAGGGTCGACGAAGTGCTCGATCTCAGCCATAAGGAACTCGCGGACTCGCAGCAGACCGGCGCGAGGCGAGATCTCGTTACGGTATGACTTACCGATAGAGGCAGAGGCGAAGGGCATCTGGGACTGGTTGAACTCGAGAAGCTTGGCGAAGTTTAGGAACTGGCCCTGGGCGGTCTCAGGACGAAGGTAACCAGGGTAGTTGCTGCTGGGGCCGATAGAGGTCTGGAACATGAGATTGAAGGAAACAGGCTCCGCAGGCTGAACACCGGTAGCAGGGTTTCTAAGATCGTACTTCTTGATAAGCTCGCCGAGCTCAGGGCCGCCGTAGTTGTCGATTCTGGCAAGGACCTCCTCGTACTCCTTGACGACAGCATCGTCGAGCTTGATTGCCTCAGTCTTGGCCTTCTTCTTCTTCTTCTTGGGGTCCTCCTCCTTCTCCTCAATCTTCTGGCCACGGGCCTCCTTGTCGCCGTTCAGACGTGCCTCAAGAATGGCCTCGACGAAATGGTCAGCTCGGAGAATCTCGCCGTTCTTGGGATCCTTGCACATCCAGTCGGCAAACTTGTCGACGTGACCACTGGTCTTGAGAACCTCGTGGGGAGTCAGGACACTGCAGTCAACTTCGAGCATGTCTTCCTCGAGGATGAAGTGTTTTCTCCATTGCTCAATGACGGCTGCTTGAAGTGCACAACCGGGAGGGCCATAGTCGAACAGACCACCAACACCGCCGTAGATCTCGAATGAGGGGGTATAGAACATGCGTCGTCGGAGGATAGATTCGAGAACAGCCTTGTCAAGGGGCTGGCCCTTGAGGGTGGTCGCGCTGGAAGTCATTGTGTCTTTGGAGTGCTTCTGCGACTTTTGCAGTTTAAAGGCGTTGAGGGGTCGTGAGGTCGCAAATGTGCGAGTGCGGGGTGGTTTTGCGCAGGCCGTTAACCGGGACCTGGAACTAAAGCGGGAAACACTAAGTTGCCTCGACAAGGACGACGCTGCTGAGAGCTTTGTTGGTACTGTTACTGGCAGTGTCGTTGGGGATAGTGAGAGGAGACGAATTGGCTTCATCCACCCTGATTTGAAAAGTTCGTAGGGGTACAATAAAAGTGAAGCAAGAGGGCGGGCGTGAGTCACAGCACAAGCACAAGACTTGTAGTGGACGTCTGGGCTGTAGGTATGGGTCCTGCCTAGAGGTACCTTTAGGTTTGGGCTGTATGAGATGGAAGACTGTGGATGGTGGGGGTATCTTTTGGGTGTTTCTTTACTGTCTGCTGAGCGCTGATTCGATGACTCGAGGTGGTGGTCCAGGTCGATTACCCTAAGGAGAGGCAGTTCTGCGTTGGATTTGCAGTTTTCCAAGGAAGATATGACTGACTGATGGGTAAGTTTTTTTTTCATCCCCGCCATAGCCACTTATTACCACCAACCTGCTGAAATCGGGAAGTTTTCCCCCTCTGTTTACCTCCGCTACTAGGGTGGCTGGTGGATCAGACTACAGGATAACTTGTAGCAGTAAAGCTGTCTCACTACAGCCATAAGGAGGGTTTGTATGGTTAAGAGTATATTGTATGGAAGAGCTTGGGCTCGTTTTATCTGCGAACTATTCTGTACAGCCTACTGGCTACCTACCAACCTAGTACTTACCTACCTAGGTAGATCATCAAAGTGAGTAGGCTTACCAGAGGAAATTACCCTTGTTCATGATGTCGTGCCCATATCATTTGATGATGAACTGACCAAATGACAAACCAATGTCCTCCGAATATTGTCATCAATGCGCTCAGCAAAGCAGTTTTCAGCTGGGCTTAAGTGACTGTCTTTTCCCATACAATGTTTTTTTGGTTGATGTCTTGAGATGTGTGTTAGAACTACAGTGCCTTACATCTAAGATCTGGTGTTATCTGTCCAATCAGGTGCCTACTAGATGAACAGGGACACGTTCATAGACAACTTCCTTACCGATACTCGAAAGGTTGTGCATTCCATATGCATTCCATACAATCTAATTTATGAATCTCCTGCATTATTTTCAGCTACTAAGTCTATGTATTTCTTTATTTAGTGATGACCTTCAGTGGGTCGATCGCCAAAAACCTGTCCTGTCTCTGCCGCCTTCGTCTCAGGCGATCTGCCAATTGCTAGTGCGGCTCGTTGCCTAGCAACTGCTTTGTTTAGGTAGGATGACCCCAGCTTAAGCGACCTACCTTATAGAACTGCAACCGTTCAAAAAGGCTCCATCCATCGTCCTTCTTCAATTCTTTGTCCGTCTTTCACTAACATCAACAGCCCATCTCACACATCCTCTTAATTATGGCTACCCGTACCATTGAGGCGCGCTTCGAGCGCATGTCCGTCAACGACGAAAACGATCCCATTGGCGACGGCTCCAAGCTCTACAGCAAGAGCAAGGTGAGTTTACTGTCACATCGTGGTGTCGTATTGTTTGCTGATAGATGTAGACTATCTCTTCGACATCAACTCATGGTGCAACCCGTCCCAACCTCTTCAAGGTCGCCCTTCAGTCACAAAGCAGTAATGCCAACGCCGCCGTAATGCTGCCATCCCAGGCTGCTCAACGAAAAGTCAACCCTGCTCCTCCCCCCTCTCCTACAAGAAAAGCCCTTCCATCGTCTTCAAGGACATCAGATGAGGCTTCCGAGGATCGAAAATCAGTCACCCTACCCGAACAAATGAGCGTCCCCAAGCAGTTCCACCTAGGCATGTTCGAAATCGGCCGCCCTTTGGGTAAGGGCAAGTTTGGACGAGTCTACCTTGCTCGAGAGAGAACAACAGGCTTCATCTGTGCTCTCAAGGTCCTTCACAAGAACGAACTGCAGGCCGGACGGGTCGAGAAGCAGGTTCGTCGAGAGATCGAAATTCAGAGTAACCTGAGACATCCCAATATCCTTCAACTCTATGGCCATTTCCACGATAGCAAGCGAGTATTTTTGATTCTGGAATTCGCTGGCAAGGGTGAGCTGTACAAGCATCTTCGAAAAGAGAGCCGATTCCCTGAGTGGAAGGCTGCCCAGTACATTGCCCAGATGGCCTCAGCTTTGCGATACCTGCACCGAAAGCATGTTATTCACCGAGACATCAAGCCCGAGAACATCTTGGTTGGCATCCACGGTGAAATCAAGATCTCGGATTTCGGATGGAGTGTGCACGCCCCCAACAATCGAAGGAAGACCATGTGCGGAACTCTTGACTACCTCCCCCCTGAGATGATCAAGCCCGGCACCTCTGATAACTTCTACAACGAAAAGGTTGACCTATGGAGTTTGGGTGTCCTGACGTATGAGTTCCTCGTGGGTGAGGCGCCCTTCGAGGATACGCCAGTGATGACCCAACGAAGGATCGCTCGTGCTGATATGTCTATCCCTACATGGGTCAGCCCTGAAGCTACCGATCTCATTAAGAAGGTACGTCTTTCCATTATACCCTATACCTGTGCAATCGTGCTAACAAACCGAAGCTGCTTGTGCTGGACCCTGAGAAGCGAATCCCTCTTGAGCAGATCCAACAACACCCTTGGATCATCAAACACTGCGTAAAGGGCGAGCGCGCCTCTAACCGCGAAAAGGGCCAATAACGATTTAATGAAAACCCAACAATATGGACGAACGGATAGGGATTGGATGGCGTTTACTGGCGATTGATTAATTTGTAATATTGAAAAGCGGAACCTGACCGTTTGCATCAGTTGGCGTATAGGGTCTCCTTTTATGGCATCATCTCAGAATTGTTACGAATCGAAGACTTGCATCAGCATCTTAAAGGGGTATCATTGATAGTATTGGCGTATCCGATGGAGAGGTTATTATGTTCCATTGAGAGCGCCTCTAGCCATGCTCGTATATCGTACACAGTTCCCAGGTAGAACACTACCACGTTACCTATAAACCTCGTCGAATGGTCTGGTATCTGCGAAGCATGAATCCCATACTGAATTGACGGCTTTTGTTGCCTCAAGGTCGTCCTTGCACGCAGTTCTGCCGACGATGGAATCGATGGCTCGCCTGCGGACGCAATTTTGGAATTGCTGTGTCAATTTCCAGTTGCCTCTGGTGAAGGCTTCCTTAGTCCATCTACATTCACCACTGAGCATTGAAGCTCGGATCTTTCAAGGGCAGTCAGTCAGTGTTGGGGCTTTCTTTTGTTGGACATGCATCACCACAACTCACCTCTGTACATGCGGCGTGCTTGAGGTCTCCTGGTTTACCCACAAAGTCCACATTCTTCCATCGAAGCATATCCCAAGCATGTACCATCTCATGCGCTAGCGTATCCTCGAGATGTTTTCGGCTCTGGATTTCGTTGGCGCATATCAGGATACCATGCTCAGGGCTGAAGCCGCCCGATTGTCGCAAAACCGTGCCATCAGCATTGAGATATGAGGGGCAGCGGCGGCAGTAAACGTTGGAAGAGTCTATTCGTCCATTGAGGTCGCGAATCTTTTCTGACATGAAGCGCACAGTGGGGGAGTATGTGAAGAGCCAGTCGCGAAACTCTTCGCAGCGTTTGATGTCCTTCTCTTCCTCAACAGTGTGCACCCATTCTCGGTAGTGGAATTTGCCCTCAGGTGTCATTTGACCCGATATCATCTTGAAATAGTTCATCCATTTTGAAACTTCTGGTGAGAAACCTGTTACTGCAGGGTCATTCTGAACTCCTCTTGATGGTTGATTCGGTGCGGCTGCTGTGGCGCTGGGAGTATTTGTTTGATCAGATGACATGGCGGAAGGGCTGTGGACGATGACTCTTCGGCGAGAGTATTGGTACGGTAGCGGGATTCGGGATGTGAATTATCGACGACGGGATCTCTTTTGACCTTCTTGCCAGGGTCTCAGTCTCAGACCAGCTTGAACACAAATTCTGCCAGGACCCGTTCTCGTCAAAGGCGGTGAAAGTGACGTCGGTATGTACCTTCTAAAGAACGGAAAACGGGCCGGGCAGTGACTCGGAAAAGTTGACCAATCAACAACTTTTGCCAACCTATTTTGCGACTTCGGAGTCTGGGGGATACGGGGAGGGATTCTACAAGGGCGTAAAGGGCACAGATCCAATCACCTTGACCACCGAGCAACGTTTACCCAGGATCAACCTGCGCCCAGCTCTATACATCCCATCCTCGGTTCCACACTCAGAAAGCGACAAGGGCGTATGAAAATGACGAGTGAAGGCATCTTTCAGTGTAAGCATTTTCCTGATTTTTCTGTTCTTTGCTTCATTCATTTTCTTTGAATTGCGCCGTGTAAAGAGAGCCTACCTAGTCTGTCCTGCTGAATCTGTCCATATATGATATATGTCGCTCTACGTCTATCTGTAGAGCACACATTGTCATGTGAAAGCGCCAGTCTTTACCACAGGCATTTGTTTCATACTGTTAAAGCGGCATTTAACTGACTTATTTGTCTTTTTTTAAAATCTCGCAGTCATGAGAGGGAACGGGACAAAGTCCTTGACCATCGTTATCAAGCTTGGTGAGCATCACCCTCAACCTCAACACCAACACCAAGCTTGACTCATCCCCCACTAACATTCCGTCTTCTTTTCAGGAACGAGCTCAATTGTCGATGAAAAGACTCATGAGCCACTTCTTCCAATTCTTACTCTCATCGTTGACACGGCTGTGAAGCTCCGCAAGGATGGCCACCGAGTGGTTATTGTTTCATCGGGAGCTATCGGCGTTGGACTCCGGCGTATGGATGTAGAAAAGCGACCTAAGCATCTCGCACAGCTACAGGTTCGACTTGGTCTTTTTCTCAAACAATCAGTTAAACAATTCAACTAACAACAATCCCCAGGCACTCGCCGCGATAGGCCAATGTCGATTGATGAGTCTATGGGATAGTCTGTTTACTCATCTCAGACAGCCAATTGCTCAGATTCTCCTTACTCGAAACGATATTGCAGACGTACGCTGTCCTTTCTCATTTATCGTTTGCGATTATCAACTAAAACATCACAGCGGACTAGATATTTCAATGCTCAGAACACCTTCCATGCACTCCTGGAGCAGGGTGTCATTCCCATTGTCAACGAGAATGACACTCTCGCTGTTTCCGAGATCAAGTTTGGCGACAACGATACTCTTTCTGCCATCACTGCCGCCATGATTCATGCCGACATGTTGTTCCTGATGACAGACGTTGACTGCCTGTACGACAAGAACCCTCGAAGTAATCCAGATGCCAAACCCATTGAAGTGGTCGAGGATATTGCTGCTCTCCAAGCTGATGGTAAGGACCATGTCTCTATCACGTATATTTTCATCCTACTGACTACCTGAAGTTTCGAGTGCTGGCTCATCGCTTGGAACTGGAGGCATGAGCACCAAGATTGTTGCTGCCAGACTGGGCGTTTCTGCAGGTGTTACCACCGTGATTACGAGGTCGTCTAACCCAGGAAACGTGCTCAACATTGTCCAGTACCTCCAATCAATACAACGAGGGACCACCCCTCCCAGTCCCGATGAGCGCACTGAAGGCTTGACAAGGTCAGCGTCAGCTCTGTCACTCTCAGCCTCCAATGGCAATGGTGCCCCCTGGCCACCACTACATACCCGATTCGTCCCTGCTAACAACCCCATCCGGGACCGTCATTTCTGGCTGCTTCACACCCCCTATCCGCATGGCACCCTCTACATCGACTCAGGAGCCTATAAGGCACTTGTTGGCAAGGCTGGCCTGCTCCCTGTCGGTGTCGTTGATGTTGAGGGTAACTTTGCTCAGCAGGAAGTGGTGCGGCTCGTGACAGTCAAGCGACGATCCACTCCTGGACCAGATGGTAAGATGTGGGAGGGCACCCCTGAGGAAGTCGGCCGAGCTTTGGTCAACTATGCCGCTGCTGAGATCGCGCGGATCAAGGGAAAGCAGAGCGTGGAGATTGAGAAGATTCTTGGTTATGCTGATAGTGAGTACGTCGCTCACAGACAGCATGTTGGTTTCTTTGGAAAGGGCAGTAGACCGGTGAGTCCTGCCCAGGAGATCATTTCGGCCGTGATGGAGTAGAAGCACAGAGACGGACCGAGGAAGATGGACAAAATGGGGCAAGCGAATACATTTCAACATATACAGCGCTTTGATGAAGACGATGATTATATCTACCAATCCACCAAATAATCCAAGCATGATTTGACTTGATCGCAAGTTTCTTTTTCCCTTCACTCTCAACGCCAAAGAATGATAAAAATAAACCCAAACGCCAGACGAAGTAAAACCACTTTCCACTCTAACCGGTCGCAAACAGGTTGTCTTCGTCACGGAGGTACTCTCCACAATCAGCCTGCCTGAAGCAGGTGATACCAGTAGGGTCCAGTCTTCGCGCCTCAGCGGTGCTGCGGGCTGTGACACCGAACCCGAGCGGGGTGTCGTTCATGCTGTATACCACGACTCCCTGGTGCTCAGGGCAATCCTCGGACCAGCGGCCAACATGGGCCTTGACGACGTTGCTGCCGTAGAGGAAGGGCATGGTACCGTTCTCCTTGACCCAGATCTTGTAGCGGGCGTGCTCGGCGATGATGGGGAGGGCGGTAACGTGCAGACGGAACTTGCCCGACTTGGTGAACTTGCCTACAGAAATTTGGTGATTAGATAAGATCCTTGGGAAGTCGTATTTGGAGGCTATAGCATACCAAGACAGGTTCCCAGAGACAGAAGCTTCTCGCGCGCTATAGAAGTAGCTAGGTTGGCGATGGAAAGACGGACGTAAAAGACACGATCGCGAACGAGGCGGAAGACATAGCGATCAGCGTTGGGAGAGTCGTCGAGAGGCGCAATGAGGTTCTTGAGAGAGCCGCCAGTGTAGTTGGCGAGCTTCTCGAAGAGAGTCTGAGTCTCCTTTTCTGTGAGGGGGCGCATTGTGTCGGTTGTGGTCTGGAGTAGTGGTTGGAAATGCTGGTGGTGGATGGGATGTTTGGATGTGTTTGACTTGACTAGTTGCGCAAAGGAAAAAAAGTTGATGGAGCGGGAACTGATAAGAAGCTTATCAGTTGGTTGGGTGGGGACATGAAAGGGTCCACCTCCACTTTCACTTTCACTTTCACTTCCACTTCCTCCACCTTCAAGTAATGTCACGTATAAGTGAGATGTGATTCATTTATATCAATGCCTCTGGAATCTTGTTGAAATCCGTTCAAGGAATCTTTATAATAAGCGCAGAAAAATGCACCACAGGGCTTAGTTGCTTGTTCGACTACGTATACAGCCTTCTTGATAACCAACCTCGATCTGACATTGGCATCTCAATCATATTGTACCTTAGGTAAGCTTTCGTTGGATTTGAAGATTGTATATGTCTGTTTCGTACTCAATTAAGTACCTGATTGAGATCGAGAGTCATGTCATATCTCTTGAAAAGCTGTAAGACTAATCGAATGGATCTTCCATGGGACGTACATATAGACCATTATCCATCCTATATCTATAGGAGAGATAATTCCCGAATCCATCAAAATCCAACCTGAACCTGCGCCCAAGCTCCAGCAGTCTGGAAGGCGTCATATTGGCCGAGCCTTGGATGAGCAGGCGTTCAGCAGTGACCAGGCTGAGGCCCGAGTTGTTGAGTACTGCAAGAAACCGTCTCAGTCTTCGGTTGGAATCACAGCTGAGGCGGGCATACATGAGGCCAGTATAACCTTCGACGAATTCTATCTCATCCTTCCAATCACTGGAGTGGGATAGCAAGTATTTGAGCACCTCTGGACCCAGACCATACAGTTCGTTCAGGTCATCTCTCGTATAGTGGCCTAAGGAAAAGAGCCTGTAGTCGTTCAGGATGTCCCCCCACATGTTTAGCCGTGTCAGAGCATCCAGTACACCTGGGATATACCGGATATTATCCAGCCTGTTTTCGAGTTCGCCACTCGGATCCAACTTGTAGGCGTACCAAATCATGCGCCAAGCGAGATATTCCTGTTGGACTTGACCATGTCCCGTAGAAGGATGTTCGGCTAGCGTCTGAACAGCTGGTATTAATGGTGGGAATGACCCAGAGACTGTACCCTCAAAGTAAGAGGCACAATCCTGCTTGATGATTCGTATCATCCACTCTGATATTATTCTTCTGTTATGTCCCGCAATCCACCCGCACCCATTCAATCTTGGTACGGACGGAATCCTGGGAACGAAACCTTCAGTCGTGGCTGGCGAGAAATCGATATATGACGGAGGCATGGTGTGTGAGTGTCTAGTAGGTAGATAGATACCCACGTAGTAGAAGGAGTGAACAATATTAGGTCAGGTCAGGTCAGGTCATATTATAATATTTATAGCTGGAAGTCTTGGGGAAATCCCAGTATATGAGCTTGTAGAGTTTGTACGAAGCACAATTTAAACTATTGTGTTTATGACTGCTTGCTGGACGCGACAGTTGCATCCTCCAAAGCATAATCTTGTTTCGACAGCCTGGCCTGAAGTATAAAGTCTTCTGCTCTAGTCAGCCTCCCGACTCCTTTTGATAAGCTTTTGTGACTACTGATCTTAGGGTTAGTTGATACGAGCCAGAATTGGTGCTTCAGATCAGATAGTCATACTCACTGTAGCTGTCTGGACAGTATATGTGTTGGTGGAGTGTCTGCACCATGCAGATACTAACAACGTCCTCAAGGGTGTCTGTTCAATGGCCATAATTTACTTCTTACCGAAACTCATACGTGTATATAACAGCACAGGACCAAGATGTATATGGCTTGGTGTCCTGAAGACGATAATCTTTGAAATAGATGTTTAGCTCATAACATCTTGATCCTGCAACTTGTCTCTAGTTTCAGCATGGAACTGGAGGTCTGTCAGTTTAGCTACATATGGAGGTTGGAAGTTAGGTAGTGTGCCTACTAATATAACGATGCCGAGTTGATAGTTCCATATAATTAACATGATTGGTCTATCATGGAATTCGGAGGGACTAATCTCTGATTGATAGTCTAAGTGACCCTTAGGTTACCTAGTAGTAGGTACGGGATAGTGGGGTCCATTACATGTGCAGGTCGTAGCAGAAGCTCCCCACTACCCCACCACTTCATTATACATGTCGAGTACCTACTATTTACCACAACTCAAGTTCTCCAACTCGCATCTTCAACATCCCCCAAAGAACGAAGCTCTCCACCGCCTTCAAGATGCATCAAAACCACATCACAGACCCTAACGAGCCGTTCCCAAAACCCCAGGCGCTTGCCTCGGCTACAACAACACATAATCAAGGCCGATTTCGCATTTCGACACGCAAGCTGCCCATCTCCAAGGCCGGCACCATCGATGCCCTCACCGAACAGATTGGCATTCCAATGCCCGAAATGATCTTTGGCGAAAACATCGTCGGAATTGAGCATCTACCTTCAGGCTGGTCCCTGAACTTTAATACCCCGGACGCTCTCGACGCCGTTGACAAGACAGATCGCCACATGCTCAAGGTCGCATACGCTCGAGACTGGGAGAGTACTAGAGAAGGCACAACACAGGGTATTAAGGAGGTTGTGAAGCCCTACGACTGGAGTTACTCAACGACGTATACTGGAAGTGTCGACTCTTCTGCCAAACAATTTGCGCCTACGGAGAACATGATTCCAATCGAGCTATTGAAGCGTCGTGACCCAATCCTATTCTTCGACGAGGTCATGCTGTACGAGAGCGAGTTGGACGACAATGGCATAAGCATCTTCAGCGTTAAGGTTCGCGTCCACGAGAAGCGCATGCTGTTGCTGTGCCGGCTATTTATGCGGCTCGATAATGTTATTCTGCGGATACGTGACACTCGGGTCTACGTCGACTTTGAGACTGATGAAGTCATTCGTGAATATTCGGCACAAGAGGAGACTTACGAGAACGTGAAGAGGGTGAGTTACCTTGGGATCTGCCCAATCCGCTTTTATGAAAGTCTCATTGCTGACTGATTCTTAGAAACTGCAGATGTCTGGTAGACTGCCCGACGATATCACTATCGCACTTCGGGATCCGAACATCCTGGCCCCCTTGTTGCCGTTGGTCGAGCATCGAGCGGAGGCCGTGAAGCCTGGTGCATAAGAGCACAATTGGAAAGCAGCACAATGATAGGCTTAAGTGAGATGTGGAGTTACAGGAGTTCAGGACAAACTTTCATTGTACAGATTCTACAATACAGAGAGCGGGAGTAAACTCGCCAATGCAAGGGACTCTGTTGTCTGATATCAAAAAAAGCTAGGTATCAAAGAGTTTATGCTGTACCTCGCCCCAGTCCGAATCTTGCGTTGCCTCAAACCCATGCCCGATGAAGTGCAGTACAATACAAGTCCGAAATAGACATCATTCAGACTTTCATAAAATGCCCTAGTCCCTTGTGTGTAACTCCAGAAGCCTTGCTTGATTACAATCATCCCTAGCCCGCCCAACGCCTGCTTGACCCCGACCCGTTTTCGTCCACCTTGCTTGGTATTCCCATTCTTGTGCTTCAGTTTGCTTTCATCGCGCGAGTGGAGAAGAGCTCTGCGTAACCTCTTCAAAGTCGAGTTCCCACCTATCGACTTCTTTAAACTTCTTGGCTGCCTGTCGGAGCTCGTCTGCAGACGGTGTGCTTGCATTCTCAGCGCTTCCGTCCCCAAAAGTGTCATCAGGTAATGGCTGGAAGCGACTATTCTCGTGCTGATCCTCGTCATCGCTGCCTCCTTCCTTCTCATTCTCTTTGTCCGACGAACGGCGTGAGTAGGTCTGTGCATTGCGCGCTGCTTGCTTGCCAGGACCAGTTTGTTTGGGCTTCAGAGCCTGCGTTGTGCGCCCGCCTCTTGAACCTGGACGTTTTGCGCCTCCACGACTAGTCGATCGCCCCCCACGTCTTCGACGTGAACCTCGGCCGTCAATATATGAAAGCTCGTCCTCATCCTCGCCAATTCCAGACGTATCGTGCTCTTCGTCACTCTCCGGTCCCGAAGCTCGCTGCTTCTTATAGTGGCGTTTTGGGAGCAGGCTTGTTAAATCCGCAGTTGTGACTTTAGGCGGAGGCTGTTGACGCCGGGTTGTGGCTCGCCCTCGAGGCTTTTGCGCCTCAGCAAAATTAGGAGAGTGTGTGAGGGATGGAGGTGAAGAAACGTCGGAGAAGTTATCGGTGCGAACTGGAGTTGTGACTGAGGGTCTTCGCCGTCTCTTGGCCAAGGTATGGATATCAGGCCAATTCGCGTCTTCTGAATCACTACTGGCCGGTAGGGCCATGAGCTCATCGTTGTTGATTGGTGTAACAGGTCGTTCAGGAAGGACGGGCGAAGGGCCGAGAGGAGATCCAAGATCCGATAGCGAGGAGTCGCTATCGCCATCGGACCCGATAATCTCGGGCGCAGGGCCCGCTTCGTCAGATGCGTGATCCTCCTCTTTTTCAATCCGCGAAATCTTCTCCGGCCGTTCGCTGCTTGGAAGCGCATCCTCGCTCTTTCTTTTCCTATGTTTTGATCCTATGGTGACATCTGGAGAGACCGGAACTTCTATTTCCAACTCGGTCTCAGGTTGTGTCCTTCGTCGATTGTTGATAGGCGTTGATTCCGCTTCAGGCGCAAAATCGTCCTCACTCTCCGATTCCGGCTCCTGCCCCGCGGCATTCTCTTCTGGTCGCGGCTTTCGCGAGGTTCCTAGGATACTGGGTTCTCGAGCTCGTCGCTTGAAAGCACCAAAGTGAAGTGTAGAGCTGATACTAGGTGTGTTGCCGCCACGGCTGCTGGGTCTGATAGGAGGATCATTTCGCCCAATGATACTGGACTGGCGCGATCGGCGTCCCAAAGTGCTCATATTGAGAGATGAATTGTCGTTCGAACGAAATCCCAGATGCGTGCTATCATCGCCGAGTCCAAAGCTTTCGTCAAGATCAAGAAAAACGCTATCCGCCAAGTCAAGCCCGGATGTATCCCTCCGATGTGTTGGCGTAGCTGCCGTTCGTCGCCCACCTTCAACTGAGCTACCAGAGTCGGCATCTTCGGCAGTACGACTGGTTGTGGAAGTAGGCTCCTCTCTGCCTAGCTTGTCAAGCGCCGCGTCGCGTCGTCGGTTCGCAGCAAGAACATCTTGTTCGTTGGCAGTGCTGACGCGAGCACCTGAAGATCGTGTTGTTCGTCTGCGAGCTCTCTCGGGGGACTTGGCCTGCTGTGGAGGTTGATTATCGTTGGCATCTTGCGCATCGGGTGAGGGCGATCGTGCATGAGTCTTCGCAGATTGTGCGGGCGCACCACGCGCTCGTCTGGTTCGAGGCATTGCGATTGACTATTCAGGCTTTCGGCTTCGCGGAAGGGTGATTATGAAGAGAAAACTGCCAAGTCACCTTTTGCGACTTTGGCAAAGGTCGTTTCAAGGGAGGCTCGAGGTGGTTGGTGTTGGCTGTAAGTGACCAGACGGGGGATAACCTATGATGATGATATTGTGCGGAAGAGAAACACGCCAGAGACGCGACGCGACAATTAGGTACGTACCTCGTAGTAGTGGGATGACCCCACCAGAAATATTGAGCTTCTATCCATTCATTAATAAAACCAAGGACCAGCACGGATAGAGATGTTCACTTGACAGTCTTCTGGATATCTTATGAGTATATCAATTCATTCAAAAATGATCTGGGTTTCAAAAGATTGTACATTTTCTCTATGGAAATATTCATAAAAGTCTTGACACGTCTATGGAAATAAACTTTATCTAGTCTCGTGCCTCTGTTATTGTACATACTCATCCAGTGAATTCTTCCTATCGTACATGGCGCGTAAATTGGAGTGCGGAGATTAAATCAGAGCTTGTCCCTTGAACATACTGTTCTTGACCTCTGCAACAACATCCTTTCTGTCATCGTTGCCAACGAGCACGATGCCACGGCCTCGTCGACCCATTCGTCCAGCACGACCCAGTCGGTGGATAAAGTCAATTGTTGTATGAGGTACGTGGTAGAGAATGACGTGACGGACTGCAAGGGTGTCGATACCTCTGGAAGCCAGATCTGTGACGACCAGGACTCTCACGTTGGGTAGAGATCGCTTCTTAGCATTGAGTGTTGGTGCTGGGATTCTGAGAGGGTCTGGTGATGTGAATGTCTCCAGAACCTCGCCATGGCGCTTCTCAGGAGTATCTCTGTGGAGCGCCTCAGCATTGATTCCCTTTTCTCTCAGGTACGACGCCAGCTCTTCGGTCTTCTCACGCTCGTTGACGAAAACCATGATACGGCGAACATCAACCTCGCCCTTGACAGGACCCTCGTGGTTGGAAGCTTCACGACCAATGGAGTAAATTGCTTCAGCACAGGCAAGGTCCTTATTGTTGCGGTAAGGTTCTCTTGAGACATCAATGACTCCCAGTTGAACACGACGAGGGATAGCGTGCAGGTTGGGGGTGGTAATTCGAGTCATCTTGGGATAGTTGGTGGCCAGATAGTTGTTGAGCTTTCGGGGGATGGTGGCAGAGCAGCATACAAACTGCTTCATGGATGGCATAGCTCGCTCAATGATGCTAGTTGTCACTGGAGCAAAACTTCGATCGAACAAAGAATCGGCCTCGTCGACAACCAAATGTGTCACGCGAGAAAGGATATTGGGATCCGAGTCGGCGATGGATGCAAGGAGATGAGGTGTCGAAACAATAATGTCGACTCCCCTAGGCCCGTATAAGTTGCGTTGAATCTGCTGTGGCTTAAGGTCTGAAGAAAGGAGTTCTGTCTTGAACTTGGCGACGTGAGACAACGATTTCGATGTCTTTGTGACTTGATGCGCAAGCTCTGCCGTTGGCACAAGGATAACCACCTTGGGGCGGGCCATTGTAGGGTGTGGCTCATCGAACGGCTTGCCTTTGGAGTTGCCAGCCAGTTGTCGCTCCTTCTCGATCTCCCATCGCTCACGGTAGGCCTTCAGCTCAGGATCCCCGGCCTCAGCCGTTTTTAAAGCATCGACGGCTGGTAGAAGGTACGCCAATGTCTTTCCAGATCCTGTCTCGGCGGCCAGAAGGAATGACCTCATCTCGTCTGTTGGTTTTTTGAGATCATCCGGAGTCTTTTGGTTCAACAGAGCAGGAATTGCAAGTTTTTGTACAGGTGTCGGCTTGATATCGGTCATGCCCTTGAAGAGCTCTTCGTTGACGGCGACTTGCAGAGTTGGGATAAGGTCGAAATTATCGAATGATTCGTACTCGGTCATGGAATCCTTCGTCATCATTCGTTTTCCATATGAAACAGTAGCCAGCGCACGCTGCATTTTGAGCGCCTTCCGGTCATCTCCATCTCGTGTTCCCCCTCTTCGATTGTCCCTCTCTCTTGTATTGGTTCCTTTTGGATCCTTTCCTGTTAGCGGGCGTTGTCGACCAGCTCTTCGGGAAGTGTCAACATTGGCGACTCTTCTATTCATTCCGCCAAATGGACCTGGGGCCTCGCGGCGTCTTTGTCGGTCATCGCGAGATGGAGGGGCTTGGCTGACTCGATCCGATAGAACCATGCGTGAGGGGCGAGGCTTGAAGTGTTGTGAGGCCAAGCGCTGGCTTAGACATGATTGTAATGATGTTTTAGCTGTAATCGTTGGCCGAGATGTGAACATGCAAAACGAGCATATCGAGTTCGTTACGACACGCTGCATGACGACGAGAGATCGTTATGAATGGTAAGTATGGAGCAATTGGGTTGTCGCAACAAATCTTCTTGCTGGGTTTTTTCTGGTCAAATCGGCAGTCGGAGTTTTTGCACCGATCATGACAGGTACGTACCGTTGCCCCACCTTTGACGTTGTCTGATCTATCTCTAGGCTCTAGGTGAGGTAGGCATGTGAAAGTGAGGACTGAAATAGGTACTGTATGCGTAAGTGTCAAGTAGATACGAGGTAAATAGGAAATATTATCAATTCATACAATGGGTTAAGTATTCGTGTCGACAAAATAGATGTGCTTCCTAGTCGCTCCTAGGCCTTGTAGGTTCCTCCTCTGCGATACCCTGGTTCATGCAGTTGCCCGTAATCCCTGTACATTCGATGCCCTATTCCTTTATTATAATCTACCCGAAGCCAACTTGGACCCAGAACACTCCATCCGCATTACCTGGCTATTCCTCCTAGTGATCAGCAGCCTGCCACCACCCTATCCCGATAGCGACTGCGAGTGCCCCCGTTGTGATGATCCTGTGGATTACCGTTAGAAGTGTCCATTATCAGTCTCTTTGTCACTTACATAGGTACTACGCTCCCGCGAGGGGGTTGGGACGATTCTCCTGATGCCGCTTTCTTTTTTACCGTTTTCTCGCTCTTGGAATCCGGTGTAGACTGGGTGTCTTGCAGTAGTTGGGCAGGCCCTGATTCAGAGGCAATGGACACTTCATGGTCCATGGATTTGGGAACGGCTGGGATATTATCGGTTCGACCATCGACCGCTTCGGGTTGCGCATCGTTCGAAATCTGTTCGGTTGTAATGGCGCTGGGGACTTTTTCGTGCTGGGTATTCTGGGCCACAGGACTTTCAGATTGAGATGGTGAATCGCCATTGGTCTTTGCAACGGGCTTTACCTCAGAGGTCTTCATGACAACAGCTTCGTCCTCCTCGCTAGGGGGCGACTTTTGCCCGAAAACTTTGCCTCTCGAGTTGGGATTCGGTAGAGACACAATAGGAGGGCCCTGCGGTTGTCTATTGGTAGGAGGTTTAGGCTCCTCTTCTATCGATCCTAGAGATACTGCCGAGCGCGTTCTACCGAAGCTGTGAGAAGGCCTGCTATCACGTCTTCTGGTAATGGTAGGACTGAAAGACGCAGGGGACAAGCACAAGTCATCGCTAGAATCCAGGCTGGTTCTTCGAGACGAGATTACTCGAGGTGACGAGGGGATGTCTTCGAGGTGAGTCTGATCTTCTCCGAGATGGGTTTGGATGGAGCGGATGGCACCGAAAATAGACCCTCGGTCGGAGGGAAAGCTTTCGAGGGTCGGATCGTTAACGTCGACTTCGGCCGCCTTGTCGCGCATCGTTTTGACTTTCGAAGTCCGTCCTGGGCTATTGTTTGTGACTGTAGTATTGTCGGGATCTGCGCCTTCTCCGAAATCGTAAGCACCCAAGCACTCATGAGCAAACAACGGCATTTTCATTTCTTCAGATTCGTCTTTAGAATCATCGGCAAGCGATTCGTGAGCAAAGAGGGGCGCCTTAAAATCCTCTGGGCCGTCGTCCTTGGCATCGTTACCCATAGATTCGTGCGCGAATAAGGGTATCTTGTTTTCTTCGGTATCCTCTTCGAAGTCTTCATCAGCATCGGCACCTGGCGATTCGTGTGCAAATAGAGGCGCTTTAGTGTCTTCACTGGTCTCATCGGTACTGTTCGCTTCCAAAGGTGCTCCACTTGTCTGTGTAGCTGGGTTCAACTTGATCGCCGGTGTATCAATGCCTGCCGGAGAAATGTGTTCTTCTGCCGGTGTCTCTACGCGTACGACATTGTTCTCATTGCCGGAGTCATCGGTTGCTGTGATATCTTATTAGGGAAAGTTGGAGAGACACTAACTCTCTTGGACGTACCTGTGGGATAGTTCTCAGCCAGAACCCACCAATTATCATGGCCTATACGAAGCTTGAATTGGTAGTCCTGTTGGGGTTCGAGCATAACTTCAGACTGGAATGTATGCTCGCCATTTTGGTCAGTTGTATATTCCATCTCTTGGAGTTGCCATTGCGGATCGGAGAAGGAACCTGCAAGGAAAACCGGAGGTGCAGTTCCAGGCTTCTTGTAGGTGATGGCGAATGATGTCTTGGGCGACATTGTAAGGTTTGATGTGCTGTTATTATAAGTAACCCGCAACTTGACGCAAATGCGGCTGAGAAGCTCACCTGAGTTAGCCGTCAAAGATTGTACAGAGACGAGACGCGAGTCAAGTGAGGAAATGATAGGTTTTGATTAGTAAAAAGTGTTGGAGTTGATGCTGTGGTAGTTCGATCGCGCGAGAATCGAACGATGAGCAGGGGTAGCTATACCACTGCTGAGGAGCTGCGATGGTCCAAGGATCACTATAAAAGCATCACAGCGCATTGACGATGTATCGTAGGATGCGACAAGCGAAAGTCGGGTGAGAAATTGAGATAGAAAGTTGCGAAATGAGGAGACGCAAGATGAGGTGTAGGATGACGAAAGATGAAGATTGTATCGAAGGTTGAATGTGAAGAGGAGAATACCTACTAGGTACAGTAGGTACAGTATGAGGGAGGAGGCGGCGGGATGACGACAGGTCAATGCAACACCAGCCTTGGGGTGAAGGTCAATGACAATCAAGACCGAGGTTTATGGACGCACGAACAGGATGAATTTTGTAAGGAGAAAAGATTGATTTGACTTGACTTGACTTGACTTGGTACGAGAAAATAAGGGAGAGAGGAGACAGACATTACCTACTAACGTACCTGAAGCTTGCCGTTGGGGTCAAACACGTGAGACTGAGTCGATTGACTTTTACAGGTTACTTTTAGTACGACCGAGGATACCAAGACCTGGCCAAGGACGGACGTCATGAAGGGAGGGGACAAGGAGGAGGAGTCACTTTGCGTTGAGATTAAAGTAGAGAGAGACCCGAATTTTGATACGATCAACTTTCAACGGTTTTTCAGATGCAATGTCGTCATTTGACTTGATATAAATATTTATGTATTCCTGATGTCGCAACCCATGCCTCACTCATCTCACATTGGTGTTGAAAGACCTGATGCAGTTCAGTCTGGGGTTAATCACGATCTGCAGAAATGGGCCCAGCACAGTACCAATTAGCTTTGGTGCCTTGTTTGGTAGCTGCAGATCAGCAGCAGCGGGCAGTTGATAGCTGCTACCTTGAAGGACCTACAGGACAAGGACAGTACCTCAATTGTACTGTGCAGTGACACTTAAGCACCGTCATCAATTCAATGGTTATTGTTGGGAGCACTTATCAGATCATTCCTTACTTCCAAGTTCATGCACGTCAACAAGGGAAATATCAGCAGTTACCCGTAGGCGGACTCTTCCTCTCCATTGTGAAACCATCTCTCTCCTCATGAATGGGTCTCGAGAAAAAGGTGAACCGTGCGCCCCCGCATTCCAACCGTTTCCATGATGGTGCATATTCAAAAATAACGCCAACTCATGGACAGTCGTCGGGCCGGCGAGAACATACTGTAGATAAGAAATGAAATAACTTGATCACTCTATGCGAGCTTAGAGTAACAACTAGGTAGGCTGCCTCATTCTATCATCCTCAGCTTTGGAGGACAATTCCTTTCTTACCCAGTAGACAATCCATCTTCTCTTCCTCTCACATTAAAAGCCGCATATAAAGCCCAATGCATCTCAACAGATCCACAATTCCATAAAGTTTATGGCTCATTGCCTCTAAATTATATCTGTCCTGTCGGTCTATTCTCGAGTTCACTCACTATTAAAGTCCAGTACAGCCTCTACCTATCCATAGGCGCTAAGAATAAAACGGCCCCACTCTCTCGGAGGCTCTGCCTCTTGATCATGGCCCCACCGGGAAGTGGATGAAATCTTCCATAAACACCCCTAACAAAAAAATTACTAGCCTAGGTAGCCAACTTCTGACCTCATCGTTCGCAGCGCATATATTCGCAAACAGCCTAATCCACAACATACCGAAGCAACGCATCCGGCTTTTGAGCTCTGAATCGAATTCTCACACAAGGAATGCTTTCCTCTCAATTCTTCCATTCTCGCAAATAATCATCATCCTCGACTACGACTTTGCTTTGCTGCACAGCATCACCCATAACGATAGAAACAATGTCTATTCCACCTCAACTCATCCGCGTGAAGCGCAAGCGCGACGACGAGTCTCCCGTGACTTTCCTCCGTATGCTCTCTAATCGGCCTTTATCATTCCGTCTTCTAACGCCATTCAGAGTTCGATGAGGGTGCGAAACGCCATAGAAACGACAGCAATTGGGTCTATCAGAGACGACACCCCGGACCTCAGTCTCCAACAATAGAAGCTCCCAGTCCATCTTACCGTGATGCGAAACCAGTTATTCATGTCTGCGGTCCTGGAAATGATGCGCCCGAATCAAAGAAAAATGACACTCCCGCCGTAGGTGTCGCACCAACCTCAACCTCAGACCCAAAAGCAGTGGACCCGGCCAACATCCCCGAACACAGACGTTTCCATATCTCAAGAAAGATGATGATGGCTTCAGGTGCGGTGCAAACTCCTGGTACTGGCGTTAACAAGCGACCGCGCTACGGGCCTGCTGTCTTCGTTGAACGAAGTCGTGCCAAGGCCAGTCAACGGGCATCGAAAGTCCGAGAGTCTATCAAAGAATCAGTATCACTGCCTGCTGGTCAGCAGATCCCAGGCATAACTATGTCCGCAGACAATACATCCGGGACCAAGCCCTTGGACGAGCAACCGCAACAAGAGCGACGCTTGAAGAAACCAGCAGCGAGGAGCAGGCAGCCTTCTCCCTTACCAGATGCCAACTCTCGAACTCCTCTACCAACCTCGGTTTTGAATCCTCATAACCAGGATATGTCCAGGATGGCGGCTGACATGAACGACTGGGTTATGAAAGAGATCGGCGCCAACCTCCAGGAGATGGAACAGGAAAAGCAAAGGACAACCAGATTTAAGCCCAAGGTTCCAGCCAAGAGATACCAAGAGCGTCACCCAGAAACGGCCACTAGCAATACAGGATCCAACGACGTGGACATGACCACGGGCGATATGAGCGACATGGAGGATGACGACGACTGGGTCATCGAGGAGTACGTTCGTATCCCTGCGCATGCCATGACAGTCAACGTGGCACCAACGGATGTCGGTGTGCTGGTACTCGATGGCAAGGAAGAGAGTAATTTATTCTTCGGACCTGACCGAGACGAAGATGAAGAACTCGATGAGGACGAGGAGGATGAAAATGGTGAGTCACTCTATTCCTAGCCTACACCACCCAGTGTGAAGATTCTACTCAAGACAAAAGGCTGATACCAACCCCTCCCTAGCTGAAAACTACTACACGGCAGATTATCCAGAGGATGAGGTGGAGTCAGATGATGAATACGGGCGCCATCCATATGGTTATCGCAACGGCAATGCCTCCGATGATGAGGAGTTTGATAACATCTACTACGACGAGAGCGACAATGACATGGTCCTTGACGGAGACAACGACGACGATACCACCATGGCTCGTATAAGGACCTATATGAAACGAAGCCGTGCTTTTCAGTAGAGCAGACTAGTCTAAAGATTTTGGGGCGTCACACTTTCAGCCCGCAGAGCAGCAAATCGACATGGCACTACACCCTCATATGTAGATCTAGCACCAACAGACAGTGCTTAATCACCAGAAACTCTTCTTTATTCCTTTATTCTTCGGACCCTTGGTTGTGTAAGCCACAACGGCGTGCCCCTGAGGGCATGACACCATCGTCATTCGTCACGCTAGCCGAACGTGCATATCAATCAACCACCAACAATACAAGCAACACTCCAAATCCGGAATGGCCGTCCATCCTTCATCGAATGAATAGACCCGGTAGCATCTAGCACACAGTGAAGGGGTTTTGGTTGTTTGCTCTTTGGGAATGCGGGTGTGGAGGTGTACACAGCAATTACGTTCTCGAGACAATGGCTGGTGTGTGCTCCCAGGGTTCTATTTCCCGATGTGTAAAGAGGCAGATCGGTGAAGGGGATCACATATTCCCATCTTCCCGGGGAAGGATTCCTACATTTCCTCAACGCCTAGCTACATTATCCTCCATGCACGTGCCCAAAGCATCCTGACTTTTCAGCCCTGCACTAATGGGTTGTCCCGTTTCCCCTTCATCTTCATGTTTGTCCTCGCCTTATAACACAGACGCGAATGCCGAATACTAAATTGACTCGAGTGCTTGGCAATTGCTTGTCTCCATGGAATCATAGAAACAGTGGCCACGGTATGCCAATCTGCGATGCCTTGACATCATCTACACTGTACCGACTTTCCTTGTTTACAGACGCCAATGAGGACGTCAGACACTTTGAGTAAAACCTTCTTGCCAAGACGTAGAAAACATAATGTATCTTTGATGATATTAACAAATAGGAATTTTACATGCCCACTGTTCCCAGGCAACGCCCCCTTCTGTCCCAATCCGTTTCTCTCATTATTTTGGGTAATTCATCGTGAACCATCTGGTAGTACAAGGTGCAGTAGCAATAGCAGTACCTTAGCCCAATCATATCCTGGCACCCTTTCGTCCAATACCTATCCTGCCTTAATACTGTTTCGCCCTGTTGCCACCTCTTTCTAGTGTGTTGAGGTTGCGTTTTGAGGCCGCTGATAGTCATCTAAAATGTTCTGATGAAAGGAAATGTGCAATGAAATATAAGCGTATGACAAAAGAAAGCTAGTTACATGTTCGAGGGTATGATAGACATGTGATACGTGATATTCGTGTCGTCGGAAATTCGGTCGTTTGCAGGCGTGGTATAGAAGCCCGTGTAAAAAGGCAGAACGATTCGCTTCATAAACAATGTGGTCAATGCCACTTCATCCGTGTTTTCGTCGTTGGATCATGCAAAATGCGATTTTGTGGCTACTTCTTGAGCTTGATAGCAGGATCATTTTGCTCATCATAGCTTGAGGCGACGCTGCTCCTTTCTCCGACGTCGCTCTCGCCTCTCGCGATATTGCATAGCCCTCTTTGCAGCTATGATTTGTGTTAGCTCCATGGTCTACTGTGACAAGCAAGCAAATGATACGTACCCCAGTCGCTGGACTTGAATTTGATCTCAGGGTCAACCCAAGAGTAGTGAATAGCCCTCTCGGGGTATCGCTGGGCGAGACCAAGTGGTTCTGCGGGTTTATCCTGGCTATCACGTTCGCGACACTTGATGCTGACATGCTGTGGTTCGAGGTCGTCCTCATTATCGAAGCAGAGCCAACCCTCCTGATCCCAAATAGGTATGCGCTGGTTCATACGGTAGTACCAGGCTTGGAGACCTTGGACAGTACGCTCGGGTGTGCTGCCGAATCGAGCGGCAAACTCTTGCTTGATTTGTTGCCATTTCATTTTCTTGTCGTGCCAGGCATAGATGATATAGTCGCCCTCCTCTGTCGTATACTTCTGATTAATGTGACGGCTCTCGCCTCCCTCAGGAGGTGGACTCGGGTAGCAGCTCATGCCAGGTAGCCCCTGAAGAGAGGGACTTCCATATCCATAGTACGTATCCTGGTTGCCGAAGCTGCTTAGAGGTTGCCGTGAATAGTCGACAGCGAAAGGGTGCTGGACAGGCAGGGCGATGGTCCCTCGCCTGGAGTTAGACTGTTCACTGATTGTGTCTTCGGCGGCACGGCTTCTGACAGACCATGAGGGCTGAGGTTGTGTGATAGATCTCAGAAGTTCAAGTACGGTCGGGTTGCGAGAGAGTCCAAGGGGTGGAGATGGTACGGCCTCGTTCTTCACAGGCCCATGTGCTCTAATGAGCTCCTCTACACCTTGATCAAACTCTCCCAAGCTGGGAAGTTTCACCGGCGAGCTCACTTCGGTAGATACGACATTGCGTAGCCCGGGAAGACTTGTGAACTCTTCAGGTGTTGTCAGTTACCATTTACCAGATCAATATAACAGACCGTATATATAAAATCCATGACTTACCCTCAATCTTTACCCTCGGACTTCCAGAAGTTGAGCCTGGTGGGGTTTGTGGTTGACTTGTACGTTGGTAGGTGTGTGTCGGGTTTAGGGTGTTCCCCAAAGGTCTCTGAGTTGTGCCCTCCATAGTGAGGAATGGATGAATACTCATGTTGATAGTCGTGACACAATAAGCAGATGGGACGATGTAAATGGTCCTCGCCGATTGTTATGATCCAGAGTTGTTTGTTATGATTCAGGTGGAAATAGTTCGCCTCTTGAAGTGGTATCAGGGAGGCGTCAGACGGTAGTTGAGATTTTTGGAGGCTGGCGGAAGGGCAGAGACAAGCCGAGACTAAATGCGCCTTCGTTAACAAGATTTAAGTAAGGGGCGGAGGGCGAGGGAAGCGATGTGAGTAAAGAAGGGAGGATTTGTGCCAGGAATATGTATTGAAAATGCGGGTACCTTTTCAAAATATAAACGTCTTGATGAGAGGGGATTTAGCTCTCTTGTATGAGAATGGCGATCCGTTTAGGGTCGATGGATAGGTTGGTAGGTTCAGGGATTGTTTGATCGTTTTGCTAATGCAAGTTCTCCATTCCTATTCTTTTGTTTGGTACCTGAGCCGTCGGGGATAAGCCAACATCAAAGGAAGATGAGATGAGTGATTGTCTCGACTTATGAAGGGGTCTGTGTGCCACCCCTGCTCGACGAGATAGACGCTACCAACAGTCCAACTTGGCGTCAGGCAAAGCGCCTCGTTTGGGAGACACACTCCCCGCCATCAGAGGAGATAAGGTGGAGCGAAGAAGCAAAAGGTATCAGCCGGGATCATATCCGTACCTGCGGCCATAATGACAACTTCTTTGCGGGTCGGAGCACCGCCCCTACGTCGGAGAGTGTCCTGTCAGCACGTGTAGACACCTAGAACGTCCGCCCGCACCGGGACGATCATCCTGTTTTACCATGCCGTTTTCTACAGGCTGCTTCATCACCATCTCTGGTGGGGCATCTGAAGCCGCGTATCGTATGTATGATGCATTCAAACAGGTTGGACACAAGGCATTAGAATCGAGCCCACCCAGGAGCCTTTTATCAGGTGCCATTGCACCGAGAATCGAGCTCTCAGTATAGTCTCTCATTTCCAAGCTGAGAAGCGTAGGCAAATGCTTCCAAAAACAAGCAAAATGGAACGGGCAAAGTACCCGTTCTGAACTTCCAGGAAGCCCCGTGGGACCCGTATCGCGTGGAAGCAAGGGAAGGATTTGAGCGGAGTAGATCATCCCGTAATAACCGTAGGCAGGTACACAGGTAGAGTCCAGATCTTAGCTCACAGCACGATGCCTCTCATCCTTGAAGCAAGCAATTCAGAAGGAAAGCGAGATTACTAGTCAAGACTTGTCCCAAAAGGTATTATCGCGAAACCTTGTTGTTTCTGACAACCATCCATCTATTTGACTTGGGCTGACTGAGGTTATTATCGAGCACTGTGGATGTGCTAGGCACCCCGGCGCTTCTTGTGACTTACACTGACCCAAATAACGTAAGTAGCCGTTCATTCGAGATCGCGTTAAGCCGAATTTGCACTGTCCGGGGCAAACCCTGCTGCTTAGATCCCAGACAGATCTCGCTTGAGGTGGGCGCAAATGGATTGGACCGGGGTCAGCAGCCTGGGGTTGCCACTGTGCTGGTGCATCCAGTCTGGACCAATCCCCTACTGCTAGGGGTGCCATAAGTAGCAGGCTAGCTCGTAGAGATTGTGTTTGCTCGTACAGTAATAACTTGATATAGTGCTGGTTGGTTGCAAAACAGTAGCGCGTGCGCCTCAACCGTTCCGCCGGGTCAAGCTGGGGGTGTGTCTTTTTTGCAATATTCTTTTTTTCTCCAAATCGTCTGTTGCCGACAAATAGCCTACTTCAAACAGCACCCAGTCAGATTCCGATATCCAGCGTCGGCTGCCAGACAAATCGATTCCCACATGGAGTCGAAAACCCTACTTCATGGCTGCTCCGAGCAAACTGGGTTGTGTAGACAACCGCCACAGTTGCTATCAGAACTCTGTGGAGACAAGACGAGCATCTGGCCATAGCGGGGACAAACGGTATGAGGTCAGGGGCAGCTTTGCGAGTTTCGTTTCAGTAGGCCAATCGAAAGATAACTCAAAGTACAGTATGATCCTCACGAATAAGACGTCGGGCATTCTGCAACGTTGAGCTCAGCTCGGCAGGAACTTGCCTGCCGTAATGACACATGCATCAGTACACTGAAAGTTGAAGGGACAGAAGGCGGCATTGAAGGCGACTAGATCAAGCAGCGGTGTACTGTACATGAATGAAGGGATTTGGTTACATATGCTAAAGAATAAAAAGGAAGCAATAGTGTGAGGAACCTGGGAGTTTCACAAAGTATACCGTCGAATCTGACAGGTACCTTACGGGAGCTCTTGCTCCGCTCTCGTGCAGGTAGCTCAATCAGTAACAAGCGCATTTTGAGCCTCGACAAGTCATTTCTCATAGCGAAAATGTGCGACGACTAGTCCCTGTGTGTCTTGTCTTGTCTTGTCTTGTATTGATGATGACGATGCAGGGTCATCTCAACCCGAGCTTTGGAGGGGTATGACCGTAACATTGGAAAGAATAAGAAGAGGGTATCCATGTTGAAAGCTCTGGGCAACGGCTTTCGGTCTTGTTAGCTTCTCTCATCCGAAGCTCACCGGTCAACGTGTTAATCTTGATTGTGGCGATAGTCTGCATTGACGATCACAATTCGGTCTGCAAGCAAGTCAGTCCTGGCTATGCACTACAGTATTCTGAATATGCAGTAAAAAAAAGAAGTCAACAGATGATCTATCTGTTGTGTCAGATATCAAATCTTCAGTATCATAATCGGACACTTGCAGCTGGCGGCATGTCTAGATCGATAGCAGCCATTCAGGTCTGACTGAACTCAGTATAGGCGCGCAATAGCGTCCGAGGCGCCGTCATTGTATCGTGATGGCCCTAGCTAGGTCCGTGGAGCCATGCGGTCGAGCGTCATCGGCTTCTCGCATTGAGGGCCGCGGCCAGGGAGAGTTGCTGCTGTGTTACCAAATGATGACGGTTTTGCTTTTGCTGTTATTGCTTTGGCCAGCGCAGCGAATAGGCGATGCACACTGAGTGACCAGCCACACATCACCAAGCCCAATCTGGCAAACGTTGCAGAAAGATGCTCGTTATTTCGGGGGCGGTGTCGAGACTTTCAGTGCCGTACTGTACTGTACGGACTGCAGTTGCAGTTGCAGGTTGAAGAAAATGACAGATGACGGATGACGGATATCATATCGACCAGGATGATGAAATAAGATGAAGTCTACAGCACGATGAGAATGTCGGTCAACTCAGGTGAAGGGAGTTGTTTCAGCCGAAACCTGAGGCATCTTCAGCAACCGGTTAGGTAGGAGCCTCCGTGGGCCTTTGTAGGTAGGTACCTACCTATGGTAGGTATGGTGACTTCCAGTGCCGTTGGCTGAGCCTCACGTCAAGGAAGGATGGGACGGGACTAGATACGTTCCTTCCATGTGCTCAAGACCTACCTAGGAAAAAACTTTGGAGACAGTATCACCAAGCACATGACCCAAGCGCCTGGCGTCTGTCGCGCTACTGGATCACTCTGTACTACCTCCATCCATCAACCGTTGATTGAATTAAGCAATGGATGGATGGATGGATCTTATTTTTGCACGAGATGTAACCCGAAAGCCATCGGACGCCACGCCATGCAATGCTGTCGACAGCAGAAGAGTCCACCTCGAAAGTGGAAGGCAATGTTTAACTTGAATTGAATAGTACCCAACACTACTGGCTTTCTTTTCTCCTCAATTTCCACCTCAACCCTCTCCACTTGGACGCTATAAACGTCGCTATGACCATTTCAGACTACAGTACAGTACCTAAGGTAGGTAAGTATTAAATGAACGAGCTGCTACAATAAGCAGGGCATGCACATAATACTGGCTACTGCCCACACCCAGTACCTACAGTACCGTACAGGAGAGTGAGATACCCATTGTTTGTCGTACGACCTGCAGCGCTATTCTTAACGGATCTTGTCCCCGAGCCCAGTACTAGCCTCCTTGTCTAAGAGATATGGAGAACATGTCGAAGGATGATAATGGCTATCAACTTCGTAATCAAACACTCGACTAGCGACTAACTGTCTCCTACGTACAGGATTCTTCCTATTGTCGTTTCCTTTTTCCCAATTCGAGCCTCTACAGTACGCACTTGCTTCTACAGTACCCGGATGACATGGGCAGTTTGATATTTCTAACAAACCTCGTTAACGAACGCTTGCTATTTGTCAATCCAGTTTTGTTGGTTGCGTCGTCAAGGCGCTAGTCAACGGTCGAGGATTGAAGAAATCCTTCTAACTCTTTCCGAAGGGAACAATTGTTCAGTTGGACAGATTTTGCCCGGGCTGAGAGCCTAGCCGACCTAGTACCCAGGAAGTCCACGCTCATCAATGCCAACCACGTTTTTCCCCCAATGTGGCTAAACTCGATCGCCTCAGGACAACAAGGGTCGGATGATGCGACATATTCTGTCACTTCTCACTCTGGGTTTGGCCCGCATCTAGATGGGGATGTCGAATTTTTCATGCATTAGACGTAAGGGAACTCCCTTACAATTCGATAACGTTGACATGTCACCTTTTGACTGACTCGCTGAGAAACCAGGAAATTAATCGCATATGAGGCCCGAAATATAATTAAAATAAAATAAAACAAGATAAACAATCCATTGATTTATTTTACGTAGGCGAAGTAGCTATTACAGGAGCTTGTATCTATGCTAGGGCTGCAGATCAACAGAGCGTCGGTTGCCGCATGCAGATGCAAGCAAGTAAACAAGCAAGCAAGCTCGTTACGAGTTATCTAGTGCCAGGGGTCTAATTTAGTTGAGGACTTGCTCGGGTGCAACCTACTGTACATTAACTCGGGAATAAACCAACATCTCTTTCCCTCTCGTTGCCGGCAGTTCCTCGCCCTTGTTATTCGTCGCATCTGGTCCTATTTCTGGTCCTTGCTTTTTGTCAGGGTGCATTCGGTTGTGATCAACTTTTTGGGTTTAGCACAAGAGTCAAGGGTAGGACACGAGCAGTTTGAGAAGTTTCAGGAATGAATTGCAGGTTCCTTGATAACCGATATACTGTAGCGACAAGACTCTATTTGAGGCCTCGACACGTGGTTGACAGTTGAACATTCGAGAATTGCCGACTGTAACCATGAGCCATGAACCATGATTCAGTCTATAGCTTGGGTTCAACTTGGACATGGCCTTGCGACATTGAACCAGTCCCAGGAAATGATTCGTCGCCAGAAAATCGCCTACATTTTGAGTTAGCACAGCCCAGCATGCAAACAAGGTAGCTAAGGAGAAAGAGAAAGAGAAAGAGGCTATTGTCAACTCACCAGCCTCGTTCTTCTCCAGAGCTCAGGAAACTACAATCGCTGTCTGATTCGCAATGCCACTCCCGGCTGGCTTCGCTTATGGGCGATTGGGATTCGTCTGCTCCTTTGTGTTTGTCAACATTCTGCCGCCAGAACCTGTCACTTGACATCCACTACAGAACAAACTTACCAAAGCTTGGCATTTGCGTGCCCGTGCCCGTACCTGTGTCTGTGCCTGTGCCTGTGCCTCGTTGATGGCGGCGGTACGTGCTTAGACCACATGTAAAAGCATGGAAATCTTCTTCTTCGACGGCTTCGGGGATACGCCCCGTGAGAACACGGCCCAAGGCTATGACAACGGCTGCATGGGTACAAAGCACCACCGCACGTTTCCCCTCGGCATCACAGCGCTCGATGATGGCTTGCACGGCCGCTGCAACACGCCCATAAAGGTCCTCGATCGTTTCGCCTTTTCTGGAAGGCTTGATGGCAGATACGTAGCTGTCATTGTAGGCTGGAAATAGCTCCTTGAGTCGCTTATGCGACGCTGGGATTGGATGGTCGAAAGGCGCTGCTCCAAAGAACTCACCTAACCCGTGTTCTGGACAGATTGTGGCGGTCGCAGAGCCATGTTGTATTATTGGATCATCTTTCAGTTGTTGCTGCTTGAGCTCAACAAAGGGCGTTATTGTCTGTAGGCAGCGGTAGTATGGACTCGAGTACACTGCATCAATGGGAGGATCCAAAGTCATCAGATGTTTGCCCATCTCTTTTGCTTGTGAGACTCCATGAGACGTCAGAGCAGGGTCTGCGGGAATTCCTGTTGGTGATCGTATGGCAGCCGTATAGACACCAGTCAAAGGGTCAACACTCCAGCCGGACCGGAACTAGATTCAAGGTCGATCTGTCAACACCGCCAGAACAAGACTCTAAAGCAGGCCTGGATCATGGATCGGAAACTTACTCCATGACGGGTGACGTAGATGACTTGGAGCGACATGTTGCTTATATGTACTGGTGAGGCAAGGTATAGCGAGTGATGAGTTTATCTGAAGTCTATGCTACGGTGTTTGTTGTAGGGACTGAGCCATATGCACTACGGAGTACGGGGTACGGGGTACGGGACTGGTAGCCTCGGGACCTCGGTGCTCGGTAGGCCACATGCCGACCAGAACGATACGGCCCCACATCCCCCGAGAAGCCGCCTACGGATGGCCGAGATCGAGCCCTCGGAGCCGTTATTATCAAGTGATTCAGCTTCGTGAGAAACACAGGGCCCTTGCTTTCAGTAGCACGGGGAAATTAATAACACGCCGCTGGCATCGGAGAGATGGAGTCCGAATCTTCAACAATGCAGGAGGGGCGATCGAAATAGCGCCAGACTACTATTTAGACTGCATTATCACCGCTTGATTTCGTCCGGTCCAATCCTGAGTCGGGCATTTCAGTCGGCTAAATTCCAACGAAGCGAAACTTAGTAACTTCGGATGAAGAAATCTATATTCCTAGGCCTCCGTCACGCATCGACTGCTATTGGTGGATCAAGTCCGTCGAGATATGAATTGTTGATCTAGCTTTGGAGCTAGACAAGGGTTTTGAATGAACTTGACGAAAAGATTTGCGAATTGTAACGAAATTATGATCCTTGCAGAGGTAGCTATCAACACGCCCACAGGACGAGGGAAGATTGGGACGGTTTTCCATCATCGACGACATTCGTAGCTCTCCAATTCTCATCCCTTTCCTTCACGAAATTTGATTCTTTGGATCCGCTCTAGGGTAGATAGGATAATCCAATTCAATCCAAGAATGGATTAGCGTGAAGATTGTGGATCAAATGGCTCACATCAGCCATAAGCCATCTCAACAGCTTACATGAGTTCCCCTGGAATCCTAGATTTGTGCATTCAAGCTTCTCGATACTATTTCCCATAAGGAATCAATCCGTATATACGAGTACAGTCTGAAGAAATGGTTCAAGATCGTACAGGAGTCTCTCAGCTCTCAACAAACACTAGTCAACCCTCCCAGAATGGCTCAGGCTCATCAGCCATCAAGAAGAAAGTTGTTCGGCGAGATCCAGAAAAGAGACGTATGCAGAATCGTTTAGCACAGCAGACCTATAGTAAGTTAGGCCAGATCAATATGCTGATTGCCCTACTTATATTAGCCAGCCATGTGCGGTGGCTGACATGATCCATCTTCAGGGGAAAAGCAGAGAAAGCGCATACAGGAATTGGAGCGTCGTGCTGCAGAGCACGATACCGAGGTAAAAGATAGCGACGGACCCATTGAGGAAGTACATCCCGTAGGGTACAACAGTACTACGAAGTCTGCTGGAGGATTCCTTCTGGACGCTGAGACTGTTAACCCATCAAATCTCTACAACGGCCTTGATACGACAGTATCACACCAATCAACCACACGTGTCGAAACATGGGACTCAGACATCATATACGAGGACTTCGACAAATGGCTCATCGCAAATCCAATTTACGATGAACATACCACGCCGGCGGTATTCTTCAACTGTGGCTGCCCTACTCTTCACGTCCCCAACACCTCGATGGAGGTTCTACTCCCTGTCATTCCCAACCCATACAAGAACAACCTCCAAATGGACATTATATGCATCATCTCCGCTATGCTAGAGAACTGCCTCTCTCTTGGAATAACGCGTTCCATGTACTGTGCTGAAGAGGCTGTGTCGCCTTTCTTTCGAGCCCACGTCCAGGAGGATCCTAGCTCGCAAGCTATCGTTGCATCTGTTCAACGTGGCGCTCGTGGACTGCATTTTGATCTTCGTCCTACACAAACACAGATAGTTACCGACCATCACCCTTTCATTGATGCAATTCCGTTCAAGGAGGTCAGGGACAACATCATCAAATACATGAGTTCTGATGAAGAGGATGAGTTCTTCCACGACTCATTGAATCACTTGACATGCTGGGGAGGTATCAACGGTGCACATACCGGAACCCCATGGGACGCGAGAAGTTGGGAGGCAACAGAAGAATTCATACAGAAATGGTCAAATATTGTAGGAGGTGAAGAAGGCGAGCTGGCAAGGAATTCGCAGTGGTGGAGGTCACTTCGTGGCGAAAGAACCATCACCGAGATAATGTGAAATGAAGCATGGTTGGAGACTTGTAGTAAATGAAATTGGTTCAGTATATGTGCAGTATATTTGATTGTCTATACGGATGTGCACAATGTCGAATCATAGACTGAATAGACAAGATATACAAATCTATTGCCATCTTGGCGTGACCATGTCTCTGCAAAGGAAGAATATGCCCAAATCTACCATAACGCCCTGTCAAGGAAAAAGAAAGAAAGAAATCAGCGTCCCGAATTGAACTCCTGTCCATTTACCCAAGCCCTGGACTCCGAAAGAAAGAGAGAAAAAAGTGTTTCCAATATGTTGATTCGTATATCGTTCTTCTGCATTTTTGGCGTGCAGTCGCTTCTTGTGTCATTCATGTCATATCTCGGACTTACATGACAGCGCATGAGCCCAGAGTGCGTGCCCTACGGCGACCGGTGGGACCGAAGCCACCGTCCTCCTCGTCTAGATGGAGGGCTTGGGCTTCTCTGGCTCGACGCCTGCGTCTTCGGTAACCTGCGCCTGTCATGCCAGCTTCTTCGGTGGCCTGCATATAATCTGCCCACTTTCTCTCCAGACGACCGGCGGATGCCAAATCACCACGCAGAACCCGCTTTTGATGCTCGTCGACAGTCATCTGGAAGCCATAGAAACACTTGAGTCCGATCATCTCGGTAGGGTAGCTGACTTTGCCGGGTTGGCCTGAAACGGCCTTGACTTGAGTGTTTCGGAAAAGCACCTCACGAACACCTGTCCAGGTAACGTTTTGGCAGTCGTAAACGACCATCTGAAGGCTGAGTTTCGGTCGTGTTCCGTTTTCCGTTGATCGCTGAGAACGCTTCATGACCATAGCCGCTGCCTCGGCGAGGACAAGGTCGCTAACGCGGGTGTTGTCGAGATCGATGTTTCGGAGATTCGTGCAAGTTTGCATGACCGGAATCATTCCTGTGTCACCCAAGTTTTCGCAGTAGCTCAATGACAGATGTTCTATAGAAGTTGCGCAGGGAGCCTTGGCAAGGTGCTCTGATAGGATTGAGTTTGTGAGGTTTTCAAGGTCCTCAAGTTCGAGATGTGTCAGTCGAGGAGTAGATGCTAGGATAGATTCGAGAGCATCGTCGTTCAGCAGCTTGCAACCAGATAACTGAAGGCCCTCAAGGTCTGGCACCAAATGGCCTATCGTCTTCACGCCTGCATCTGTAAGTTGTGTACATCGGCTGAGGTCCAGGTGTCGAAGCTTTCGGGCAGGAACAATGGGTCGATCAGTCAAGATATCGATTTCAGGCTCAACACCTTGCATCATGATTTTGAGAGCCTCGTCATTGAGCTCGGCACAACCGCTCAGAACCAACCTCTCCAGGTTGTTTGTCTTGAAGATGGCTTCAGCAGTCTCAACGTTATCGAAACCTCCAACCTCTCCAGCACGGAGATCCCTCAATTTCGGGCAACCCTCGACCACCGCCTTGACACCTCTGGCATCAACCTTGCCACACCATGAAATGTTGAAAGATTCAAGCTGATGGCATGACTCAGCAATGATCTTACATGATGTGTTGGAGACTGCGGTTAGCCCAGTGAGATTAAGGCTGACAAGTTTCTCGTTGTTTCGCAACAAGCTATGCAGTGTGCTCTTCTGAAAGTTCTGGCAACCTTCCAAAGTCGCATCCATAAGGTTCTTGCATGCCTTCACAATGACCTCGGTGCGCTTGTAGTGCTCGACTTGTACACAACCTCGTAGGTTGAGGTCCTTAATGAAAGGACCTGCCGCAATAATGATTCTGGCGAGTGACTCGGCAGGAATTTCACGATAGAATTCAGAGGCATCAAGAGACGTCCACAATTGACCATCAAAGCAAGTCTTGTAAAAGGCCTTGGAGACTCGAGATGCCTGGACGAGCTCCTTGGGCTGGAAGAATGAGAAAATGTGAATCTGAAGTTCATTGGGCATCTTTTCCCAGAAGCGGAATGGAGACTTCTGAATAGGCTTTACACCTGGACGAACTCGAAGCTGAACATCCTGCTTAGATCGGAACTCGGATGGAAGAGGCGCGGTAATTGGAGTTGTGATTGGGGTGGAATTCTCGATTCTGCGAACAGCCAATTCGCTATCGGGAGTTTCGAATGGGAATTCTCCCGATGACTGAGGACTTGAACCTGATGTGCTGGGCAGACCAAGAGGCGAAGGCTGTGGGGTTGTTGAACGTGCGCTATAAGGAGTCTGAGACTGGGGTGGTCCAGTAGCCGCAAGACTAACACACGAAAGGGTGCTTCTCGTGCTATAGGGACTTCCACGGCTGCCAACGGATTTGGAGCGGCGCAAGCCACTCAATGAGGGCGTTGACGATATGCGCTGGATTCTTTGAATAAGACGGTGTCGGTTTTTACCCTTGACGGGCATGTCCGGTGCTGGCGGAGTGGATACGCCCTCTGGAACCGGGCTCGGGGCGCCGGAAGACGAGACCTCGTAAACGTTCATGGCCAAGAGTCCTCAATTGGGTTGGAGAGGAGAGTTTGGTGCTGATATCGGTCGAGAGCTTGAGATATGGGATCTCACAGCTACAATATTCTCGAGACGACCAGGACAAGATTCTTCGAAAGGAATTGTACAGTACTGTAAGCGTCGGTCGGTCGATGGTGGGGGTTGGAGTGGTCGCTAGCAGAGCAGCAGGGGACAATGCAGGGTCTTGGTCTTATTTCATCGCTAGCGAAGGATGGAAGTCGATATTGGTGTTGAGTAGGTAGTTTGGTATGGACAGAACAGATAAGGAAAAGAATCAGGACGGATGCAAGATCGACGGAGGAAAGGAAACAAAGATAAAAGAAACCTCGTCCAAAATATCGCCAAGGGAGAAAGTAAGAGAAAAAAAGATCCAGTGTTAAGGTCGCCCGCTCGTTTTTTCTGGAGGGAAACCGAGGAGATCAGCAGACGACGGGGGACTCGGCGAGGGTGGTGGGGGGTGGTCAGCGG
>JABFEW010000309.1:0-20711 GCA_013618405.1 Fusarium hainanense | reverse complement strand
CCCCCAAACCTCTTCCCAGCCGGCCCCCGAGGCCGCGAAGGTACAGTTTTTCAATCCACTTCCATTGCATTACTGCTCAATGCTAACTTCACCACAGAAGAAACCCGCTGTAACTATCATCAACAACTCCCCATTGTCTAACATGAACTGGCTAACTTTGCTACAGCATGAAGGAAGCCTCCGACGGCAAAGTCACCGCCACCAGCACGACCGCCACCGTCTCCTCCTCCTCCCATGGCCCTCGCTCCGCCATAAGCTGAAGCTGAAGCAGCAACTCCAGCATCATATCGCCACAATCAGCACCAGCTGCCGGCCCCCGAGGCCAAGATGGTAGGCAATTGACGTCCACTGTTACCTCTGATGAGTGCTCACATTGCAATAGCCCAAGACATCTTCCGACAAGGGAATGGGGGGTGATCGACGACGCAGAAGGTTGGACATGGCAGGGATGATTCGAAGATGATTCATGTACAATTACATATTCAAATGCATACTATTCCCAACGGTCTTCCACGCCCCAGCGGTCACGATCTTGCCTTTCTGAATGGGACAATAATTGCGTGGAATTACAGAGTCTTCTGACTTTTCATAGCACCCGTGCCTGTCCGTTGCAGTAGGCGTGTGCGGATTGAACTTCGGTGACCTTGGTGAAGAGACAGTCAATGGTTCCAAGCAACACTAGAGTATTGAACAGGGCCAGGTGAGGGGTCGACGACCTGATCGGAAAGGTAATTGCCTAGTTGACACACGTCCTCATCCAAACTTGCTTCTTCTCGTCCGTTATGACAAGTCAGTGGCAAGAAAGCATAAAGGATGAAATGTTTTGACAACTCTTTGAAAGCTTAGACTAACCCTTAGGCCTTTCTTTTGGAAGCGCACATTGTCATTCACTGTCCTGTCCTCAAGATGTAAAAAAGAATATGCAAGATCAATTCATGTGATATCTAACGCCGCCCAATGCTATCATCCAAAACCTAAAGATAATAAATAACCCGTCCCTCAAACAGCCTTCTAGCCGTTCTAGACACAGCACAGCTAGCGATCTCATCATCACCCTTCTTCTCAACCAAGACAGGAATAGTTCCCTTTCCATGCTCAATCAACACTTGTCTCTTACTAGACACATCACGACCCTCTTCAGATACAGGCGATGGTGTGCGCTCAGGTGTAGGAGGTCCCTCAACCTGGGCAGATAGTTCGGCGGCGATGGTGCCTTGGATGCTCACTGCTGAACCCAGACAGACGGCGCCGGTGAGTTGAAAGCTAGGGTGGGGAAGGCCCATTGAGTATGACTGGACGAAAATATCGGGTGTCTTGCTATCGGGTGATCGCTTGGGTGGTGAGAGCAGAGCAATCTTGGGTGTACCGCGTGTAAGACCAGCGGCTTTGGTGGAGGTCGCAAGACCCATTGCGACAGCTGCTTGACATCTTATCGTCTCGACAAGAGCGTGCTTTGTCTCAGGTGCATCATCGGACTTGAGGAGTTCGGCGACTGATGCCGCGCTGACCATGACGAATGGGTTCGCAGCGTCAATTAACGTAGCGCGGATCTTGAAGGGTGCGAGATCAGGTAGGAGGGCTGTAGGATCAACCTCGAGCCAATCCTGCTTGTTGCCCGTAGGAAATAGGCATCCGACCATACTTCCGGCGGGATCGACGAAAGCGCACTTGACTTCACTGCCAGCGGTCTTAACGCCGGGGATGTAAAAGTCTCCATCCTCCTTGAAATCGCCATTTCGGTCCAACTCGACAGTTTCAACAATAACCCGGCTGGTATTTGTGTTGAAAATTCTAACATCAATCTCTGTCTGGCCAGGCTTGGGAGTAACAAGTCTCTCCTGGACAGCGAAGGGTGCAACACCGGAACTCATGTTTCCACAGTTGCCTGAGAAGTCAACCGACTCTTTTCCAACGGCGACTTGGACGAAAGTGAAGTCCACGTCTGCATCTTCACGTTCTGAGATGTTGATGACGGCGACTTTGGAGGTTGTGCTGGAACCACCGCCGACACCGTCGACTTGCTTTGTGTCGTTGTTGCGAGAGCCAAGGGCTGAGATGAGATGAGGCGCCCATTCGGATTCCTTTTCGGGAAGGTCTTTGCGGTGGATGAAGAGACCTTTTGATGTTCCTGCGCGCATCAACACGCACGACAGGGCATGGCGGGTGGGATAGTGTTCCTCTGCTTGGGGAATTTCGATAGCCATGATGGCGGTTTGTGAGTATGATCTGATTTGGTATGGTAATTACACTGCAATTGGATCAAGTAAACATTACTTAGAAGTAAGCGAAAACAAAACAGTTATAAATCTTGTTTGCATCCATTGAATTCGCCATTTCTCGGGCTTGGTATGACATGGTATCCTGCCCCGGAGTGTCATGCCCCGGGAACAGCGACTCCACTGCCGTGGGACAGGCCGTCTGATCCGTTGGTGTCTTCATCCCGCGGGAAGACGGGATCTCAACGACCCATGTATTGGAACTCACCCGAATTAGACCCGTTAAACCCGAAAATGGGGTCCTCCAAGAAGGCGGCATCTTGATTGGATGACCAATACTGGTTCTGGTTCTGACCCCATTCCATCTCCATGACTGGAGGCGGATTCATACCCGCGGGAAAGTTATTTGCGGGGAAGTAGACGGGTTGTTGCTGGTGCAGGTAATGTTCTCCATCCTGAGGTATTTTCGGGGGTTGGAACTGGGGTCCGATTTGGTTCTGGTTCGGGCCGTAGGTTGCTAGTTCGGGGTTCATGTTCGGGTCGCTGTCGCGCAGGAAACTCTGGATGATGCCGTCGATGTTGATCCAGTCGGACCCAGGAGAGGGAACGGCGCTGGTGCTGTTTACTTCCACGGTGGGAACTGCTTGTGGTGATGTTTCGCTTTGCCTATTTGTCGGAGGGCCCTCGAAATTGGTGACTTGTTGTGGTCGTTGTTGTGGTTGAGGCTGTTGATCCCGTGTCCGTGTGGCTGGTTCCGCTTCTAGTGCGTCATCGGGAATATCCTCCACCACAACACCATACTTGCTCATTAGCCTGTGAATAATGACTGCAGCTTTTTGAACCGCGGAATTAGTCTCTTGGTTCTCTTTGAACACTGCAAGACATGTCATGAGATTGAGATATGCTGTAGAACCCTTTCCGTTTTTGGCGGCAATGCGACAGTGGATTGTTGCTGCGACGTAGGTTGCGTAGGAAATGAGATATGGAGCGCGGCGGACGGAGAATGCTCGGTGGTAGGCGCGGAGTAAACTGCAAATGCTTGATGCTGCTGCGGAGCATTTTATGACTGAGTCGACGGATATGGAGCGGAAGGTGTTGTAGAGGTGACCGTCGGCGACAAATGGACGGTGGAGGAGTATGACGAGGACATTGTACATGGCGCTAAACAGTCAGTTTTTGAGACATCAATTGAGAGGAATAACTTACTGAAGACTCAAAACATGCGGCGGAGGAACTTCAGCACCAGGCTGGTTCATCACCTCCGGCTTAAGATGATCAGGCAGAGACTCCTGCCACTCACGCAATTTCGTCTGCAACTTATCCAACATCTTGGACAACTCGCCGGGGTTCTGCTCCGTGGTTCGTACCGTGTAGATTGTACTCATGATATCGCTCATCACGATTGACAACTTGCACAGCGCGGTAAAGGTTGAGATGCTGTATGCTGGTGAGCCGGTGTAGTTGTTCTTGGATGTCGAGTAAGCAAAGGGTTGCCAGAACTCGAGTTCGGAGTATGTGTCGACGAATTTAATCGGGACCATTGCGTCTGCTTCTTTCAGCGTGACGGGACGGCCTTGATAGAGACTTTGGATCTTGTCGACCACTGTGATGGTTAGTACTGAGAGCATCATGAGGGACGTGACTTACCGAAAGCACCCCAAAAGACACGTCGACGAATCTCAAGATCTTCATCTGAGAATAACTGTGAGTTCGTCAAATCGACATGCAACCCCAAGTCAATCAACATCCTAAACGCAAGACCAGCATACAACCAAGCAGCACTCCTCTCATCACCCAACGCAAACAAAGAATTCGTCATGACGAGCAACGCCTGAATAGTAGTGATATCACTCCTATCCAGCGAGCCACCAAGTAACTCTCGCACCCTCTCGCGATACCGCCATCCTGCCGTGCGTACATCATTGGGATCTTTCCGCACTTCCAAACGAGGACTGAACTTGGAAGAACCAAAGTAAATTGCGTTGAGTAAAAGTTTTGAAAAGTAGGGTCCACCGCTGGCCATGTCCCGCATGAAAGCCGGGCGGTATGTAATCAGGAATGAGTGGTGCTGCCGGTTCCAGTGGAGTGAGAGGAGATGCATCCCCAGGTCTGGATCGACGCCGTCAAAGTCGAGTTGGCCCTTGCTGTAGTGAATGTCCTCCAATTGGCCTTGACATGACACGTTAGTCTATCACTCGATAAGTATAAGAGGAGGTACCCACGCTGCTTGGCCGCCTCAGCGATAAGACCTCTCTCTACCCAGTGGTCCGGCATACGAGGGTTACTCTCCTGCTCAACCGGTCTTTCCTGGTCTTGCGCATTGTCTTCGAACAGCGCGCTTGTGCGACCGTGGTAACTTGATTCACCATTTGCTAGCACCAAGAGACGCGCGACGCCTGGATCCATGGGTTGCGAAGCTGGTGAATCCCAGGATTGTTGGCGCGCAGAAGGTGCAGCGGTGATGGACTTTGCGTCATTACTACTACCGCCATCATGACTTCTTCTTCTTTGCTGACTACTATCTGCTTCACTTTCACCGGTGACTGATGATCCGGGGACTACCGTAGCGCTGGGACTCGCAGTCCTCGCTTTGACGGATTTGCTCTTCAAGCGTTGGTGACGTTGCCGACCTTCGGCTTTGGATACATCGGGAACGGGTTCGTAGACGCATTCTTTCTCGTAGGTCTGGCAATTGATGCATGACGGGCGTTGACCGTTGCACTTGATCTGGGTAGGGATTAGTCCCGCGGGATGATAACAGGCATGAGGGGAGCCAATGAGGGGAATGGGAGAATGGGGTAAGGTACCTTTCTTTTTCGGCAAAAGGTGCAAGCTTCAGTAGCACGTCTGCGGACGCGAGGCTGTGCGTCAGGCATTGCGTTTGGTTGATACTGCTGGAAGGGAAGAAAAAAGAGGGAAGAAAAATGCCACGGGAAGAGCGGGAAGAAAGGCAGTGACCAAATTGCCTTGATTTGGGTGGTTATTGGGCACTCGGCTCCACTGTTGATCCGCGGGCTGTTTCTGGTTAGTGCGGCTACTCCGCTTTGTTATCTCCGTTCCGTTCCTTCTTCTCCAACAATCACTCACCACGGTCAGTAAATTCTTACCCGTCAGACAGATTCCGTTCCGTTCTTCCCCATGGGATGCAATTGAGCGACTAAATTAGTGGATTCATTATCTTGAGGCTCAAATTAATTCAACAACGTTATTCATTTAATACGCGGCTATTGACCTTTCTTTTCCCCCGCTCTCTTTTTAGCATCTCTACCGTAATCTCTTTTTGGCCAGGATTCAATTTCGTGCATAGCAAATTCTTCCCCTCACAACCGCCAAGATGGACGCAGTACAACAACCCCTCCAACAGATCCCCAAGCAAATATCCGCCCCCAAAGTCACACCCCAGCAAAAGAAGAAGATCACACCAGGCATTTCTCTGGCTGCTGGTGCCGTCGCTGGTGGTATTGAAGCGAGTATCACTTATCCTTTTGAATGGGCCAAGACTGTGTCGCAGTTGGGTGCTAGACAGCAGGGTGTCAAGGTTTCACGGTCGCCTTTTGCTGTTATCGGTACTACGATCAAGAGCGATGGATTCCGTGCTATTTACACTGGATGTTCTTCGTTGATCACTGTAAGTTTGAGTTTCTGAGTGTTTTTGGGTTGTGGCTAATGAGAACAGGGTACTGCTGCCAAGGCTGGTGTCCGTTTCTTGACATTTGACTCGGTCAAGGCTCAATTGGCTGATTCAAATGGAAAGCTCACACCTGGAAAGAATATTCTTGGTGGTATGATTGCCGGTGCTGTTGAAAGTGTCACTGTCGTTACACCCACTGAGCGAATCAAGACTGCTCTGTATGTTCTCCTCGCCTCGTCTCTTCACATGGCGCAATTACTAATTTCAACAGAATTGATGATGCGCGATCAGGCAACAAACGTCTGAATGGCGGTTTCCACGCCCTCCGCACCATCGCCGCCGAGCGCGGTATCAAGGAAGTTTACCGTGGCCTAACCTCCACAACCCTCAAACAATCCGCCACATCAGGTGTTCGCATGGGATCCTACAACATCCTGAAAGAATTGGTCGGCTCAGACGCCAAGAACCCCTTCATCACTTTCGGTATCGGTGCAGTCGCTGGTGTCGTTACCGTGTACGCGACACAGCCTTTTGACACTATCAAGACGAGATCGCAGTCTGCCAAGGGTGTTTCTATGGGTGAGGCTTTCACGGCTGTTTTGAGAGATGGTGGTGTGAGAGCTTTCTGGAGTGGAAGTACTATGAGACTTGGACGACTTATTCTGAGTGGTGGTATTGTTTTTACTGCTTATGAGAATATTGCTGCGCTTTTGATGGGTGGAAAGTAAGGATGTGGTTGATGGACTGGATCGCGAAGGGGAGGGTATTGATATCACAGCATCACTGGTGTTTGGGTTTTGTTTTATCGTTGAAATATTTCGCATTAGCATTTGTTGGATAGAATGAATTCACGAATATTGAAAAGGAAATGCATGATCAGGCTTGTGTTATTGGGTTAAGGCCGAACCACCTTTGTCTTGTTTAGGTATTGAGAGAAGTAGATAAAGCAACAAGAACACCACCAACGACTTCTGCAAACTGTTCATACATACATCCCAAAGCGTCAAGACAATTCAAGGGCATTCAATATACCACAACATTTGAAGATGACTGCTTCACCATTGGCCGGCGGTAAATGACGGAACGGTCAGGGCGAAAGTCAATTTTAGGAGATATCGCCATGATAGTATCTCGAACACGTCTCGTAAAGCTTCAATAGATCCTTAGAAAGATAATTCAGTTATTTTTATATCTTAAAAGTTGTAGGTTTCGAAACAATTGCAATTGAGAGAATGCTGTATCTATTGTCGAAACTCTTCATTTGATACGAGTTACCCTATACGCAGAACCACGATGATCTCACCAGTCCACTTCAGTCAAGATCGGCATACCCATAAAAATAAGAAAATATGCATAATCACGTTGTCAACCTTGTTTCCAAGCAATTTCCCCAGAACCCCTCCCCACAATCTCAACGTTGATCAGCGTTGTCAAAGCATTGGCAAAAGCTTTGTTCATTCTTTAACCTTGGCATTATGGGGTTTACAATTATAACTGTTTTAACGACCGTTTTGAACGTAATGAATACGTTGAACAAACATCATGCATTTGAACAGTTGGCCGATGTCGCTTGCGTGTTTTCAGCTTTCAGCTCGCAGGGCACCATGAGTCAGGGGACACACTCGCCACATGTTATTTTTTGACCGCTGACAGATCATGTGCCCAGACCGAAACAACTCCCGATGTCAACATCCCGGACCATCCGCGCATCACCAACTCAACTGACCCTCGCTTCTTCGTCCCCAGTCCGGGGTAATGGTACGATTCGGAGTCTATCACCGACCCCAATTCCCTGTTTAAGCTTCTTTTTCAGCTCCCGCTCTTCCCGTCAAATGCCTCACCCATGCCTTCTCGCTTCTCACCATACTACTCTGCAGAGATGAAAGCCACGAACCGGGAAGGCCTTGGCATTTTAGTCCCGCGGGATCATTCTCTCCAGATTCTCGTTTGCGGGGGAAATCTAGACCTGGGTTCTCCGCGTCTGGGCATTTAAGCTTATCCGAGTTAGAGTCAAGCTAACGGACCAATACCAGACTAGCAGAATGAGAGCGCCTTTGCGAATTTTTTCTCCTCCTTCTGTTTCTCCCGGTTACATGCAGACAAGAGGAGAATACATCGCCAAGATGTGTATATAAGCTGGGCATCCTCCTACCCCAGATTTTGATCATCAGCCAAGCAGACAAGACATTCCAAGCATCTTGGTCTCTCATCTTCAGTCTCGGCATCTTCTCTCATCTCATCTACCAGTTTCTTGGGCAAGCACCGCCGTCGCCACCATGACTGCTACCGTCCACAACAACATCAGCGACAATGACGTCCGCGATGAAAAAGCAGAGCTCGCAGAATGTGTCGAAAACGCCGTCAACCCCCATGGCCACATTCCCGCTACCGAAATTCAGGCGAGATTCCCTCTTTTGAGGGATCTCTCTGAGACGCAGATGTCTGCGCTGAACAAGAGTGTTCTCAAAAAGGTTGATTGGCATATGATGCCTTGTGTCACTCTCATGTTCCTCATGAAGTAAGTCCCCTTACCACCAAGCATTCTGGAGTCAATTGCTAACGGTACACGTTGCAGCTACCTCGATCGCATCAATGTCTCCAACGCTCGTCTCGCTGGTCTCCAGGAAGATCTCGGCATGTCCGACACTATCTGGAACACCGGTATCTCCACTTTCTACGTCGGTTATCTCATCGGTCAACTCCCCGGTAATCTCATCATGGCCAAGACAAACCCCAAGGTCTTCCTCCCCACCGTCATGCTCATGTGGAGCGCCGGAACAATCTGCATGCCCGCTATGACCAACGGTGCTGGTTTCTGTGTCGTTCGCTTCTTCATCGGTTTGATGGAAGCGCCATTCTTCCCCGGTCTGACTCTCATGACATCTTCTTGGTATACCAAGGAAGAGAGTCCTTTCCGTATGGCTATTTGGCACGCTGGTAACACTATCTCGAACATCATCTCTGGTTTCTTGGCTGCTGGTATCTTGGAGCATATGGATGGTATCGCTGGTATGCACGCTTGGCAGTGGTTCTTCCTCATCGAGGGTATCGTCTCTGTTATCGTTGCCATCGTTGCTTTCTTCGTTCTTCCTTCTTGGCCCGATGACACCAAGTTCCTCACTGAGCAAGAACGTGAGATGGCTCAGTACCGAATCTTGGTTTCCAACGGTGGTATTGAGGAGAAGGTTGGTGGAACCTGGGATGGTGTCAAGGATGCTGTTCGCGATCCCTTCACCTGGTACTTCTGTCTCATGCACTTCGCTCTCGTCACTGCTCAGAGCTTCAAGGATTTCCTTCCTTCTATCATGAACACCTTTGGCTTCAACAAGATGACCACCTACCTCATCCAGGCTCCTCCCTACGCTCTTGCTTACATCGCTGCTTGTCTCATCGCTTGGTCTTGCGGCCACTTCATGGAATCGACATACCACGTTGTCATCCCCATCATTCTCTCCGCCGCCGGTTGCGGTATCCTCATCGGTACGATCAACGTGGCAGCACGCTACATCGGTATCATCCTTCTCGTCTGCGGTACCTACAACGGTCTCAACTTGCAACTCTCTTGGGAAACAACCGTTGTTCCCGCTCCTCGTGCCAAGAAGGCTGCTCTTATCGCCATCGCCAACTGTATCAGCCAAGTCAGCCACTGGTTCAGTCCCTACTTCTACCCCCGAAGCCAGGAGCCTTTCTACCGTATGGCTGGTGGACTTTTGCTTCTTGGATGTGCTTTGACTGTTCTTTCTGCTTTCCTTGTTCGATGGAGGGCTATCAAGCTTAACAAGAAGCTTGATGAGCAGGAGGGCTGGACTGAGAACTCTGGTGTCGAGCGTGGCTGGCGTTACAAGTACTAGGTCTTTCGACTTTGGTCTCCGGTCTTTGGAACAAATTGGAAGGCAATTCTGTGGAAACTTCACATTGGTGGTGTTTGGGTGGTAGCTATATCTTAATTGTTTTACGCATCATATTTACGAGTAATGAAATTATGTTGAACCAACGATCATTGCCAATTACTACCTGTGAAATGCAATAACTCGTACATAAGATCAACTGAGGGTTAAAAGGAATTGGTTGCCGACAGCCTAAGAGACGAAAGAGGTTGATCACTTGAGGATAGCTTAGATTAGTACTAGGCTAGTTTATTCTGGTATCTCCAAGACTTGGAGGGTAATCTCTTTCTCGTGTACCTGCGTAGATAATAAGATGATAGTATACATATTAATTGCTCTCATACACCCTCGTAACCTCCACCGTTCTCAAAATATGAGAATCATCAAGACTAGTTCCACCGCCCGTACTCTCTTCTCCAACACTTCCCTCGGCACCATCGCCAGCTCTAACCTTGGTGGTAACATACGACTTCCCATCAGGAATAAGAATATTCTCATCACTTCCATTCTCCTTATAATGCGCACTCTCAGCATTATGCGTCGCACTTCTCGACCGTTTATTCGAACCACTCATCATCTCAAACTGCGACCGGGAATAATTAGACGAGTAACCGGGTTTGTCCTTGTGGAGAATTGACTTCCACAGCATGGGCATAAACGGGAAACAAGCGCAGACGAGACCGATCCCACACTCGGCGATACTGTTTCTGGTTAGCTGCGAGATGCTTGGGTTTGGGGTTTGGGGCTAAAGAGTGACTCACCCAGTGAGATTGATTTGCAGAAAGACATAAGTCTGATCCTGACTTTCCCCATTCTGGATAATGAACACCAGTCTCACAAGACTAAAAACACACGCCAAACCACCAACACCGAAAATAGCCACAATCTTGAGTTTCGCTATCCAACCAACTTGCAACTTTTTAGTAAGCGGACAAGGCAGTAGTAGCACCACGATATCACTCAAAAGACTGATGATATTATCCACCAGAATAAGGACACGCTGGTTAAAGCACTTCCCATCAGTCGTAGCGCCCCAAAACATGGAGATAGGCCGGCAGATGAACATTTTCAGGAAGAGCATGACGATGTAGTATACTCCCATTGTTATGAGGAAGCCGTAGATCCATTTGACGTAGGTTTTGTACGGGGCGAAGATCGAAGCTAAGAAGAGGAGGATGGCGGCTTTGATGGCAAAGACTGTTGGGCCGTAGTTTACCATTGTTGCGTAGACGGTCTGGCTGTATTGGGGAACGACATCGGCTGGCACGTCCCATTGGTGTAGACCACCTCCGTATCTCAGCACTGTACCAGTCAGCTCCGGCGTTCAAGGTTGAAGAGAATGGCTTACTCAGTAGACAAATTACACAGTATCCCATCAATCCAATCTTTACTTCGTCAGCTCATATCATGCATCACTAAGCCACAACGAGGACTCACATATCCAATGACACAAGCAACTGTACTGATTAGCAAACAGCGATATAGAAGAATGGAGCAATCATACTATCATCAATCCGCAGTCTCATCGAGAGTCTGTACCGGGCCCACAATCTCAACCCCATGAAAATGGAGCAGACAAACATGGTAATCGTGTTGGCTGCAATGCAGATGTAATACATCTCTCGATCGGGGTCGTCGAAGTTGGACTGTTGGCCCGGAGGGGGCTCCATGCCTGGTTTGACCATGTTGACTCGGGCTACCCAGACGCTCGGGATTGTGAAAGATCAAAGTGCAAAAGACATTCGTCAAGGTGGATGTGGATAGTAGTCAAAGAGAAACACTGCTCGGGACCATTAGGGGATCTGATGGGATCGACAAAGAGTATATCAAGTAAGTCTTCCGGGACACGGGCTATGCGAGTGGCAAGTTTTACAAGAGGCCATCAGGCACCTTTCCAAGATTACTGGCTCAGGATGTTCCGGTAACGAATGTCATTATGCAGCACAAAGGAAAGCTGACAGACTACCGGATCGGTCTTTGCCGAGCCAACAAGGATCGCACGAGTAAAGGATCTGGAACCCTAAGTGGCGCACATTGTTCGCAGATAATTATCGGAGCAAACATGTGTTCTCAATATTCCATTTTGTTAGTTGTGATTAATGACAAACATCAAAATGGGTGATTGTGGTATGTGATTATGAGATACGATAGGCTGCTCGGGTAGACGGATTGCGTTATCCACGGCTGAGAGAACTGGGTACTGAAGGATCTACTACCTGGAGCATATATCTTAAGCGAGTCTCTTTAATTACCTGCTTACTTCCATGCTCAGGACGTTTGAAAAAGAGGGTCTGCGACAGTTGACGCGCGCATCGACAGTCGATCATTCTACATCAAGTTCTTCACCAAACTGACACCTCAGCCCAGTCTACCACCGCGGAGAATTATCCCAATCTGTATTCCCAGTGCAGAAACAGAAGGATCTTCAACCTGCACAAAGTACGGAGATTAAAACATGCATCGAACCAATCAACCTCGGCACTCAAAAAGAGAGAATATTGTCTCGTTGGTTGGATGTTACATCGCGCTCAGACTCGTTGATGATCGACGGTGGGTCCCGGAAGCGGCCCGTTGAAGGGTCAGCGGGAAGAGAAAACAAAGTTGTCGTATGATATGATGGAGGGTCGCTTATGGGTATTCTATTGTTCTGTTGGTCAAGGTTACTCATTGGTTTCAGGTGGATTCTTGACGAGGAGAAAAAGCAATTATATGCATTGTTCTTTGAAGCGGCTGAATCGGTTGGTTGAAGACTCTGAACATTTTAGGTACATGATTGCAAGACCCAACACCCTTGTCTCTTCCCTTCACATGCCATGCCCGCTAGAAAATAGCTTGCGCGTTCGGCGGAGAAGATATTCCCCCAGGCATATTAAACGGCGACGAAACCATGAAAAATGTCCAACGGTTCAACTCCTTGCACGTCTCAGCCAATCTCTCAAGATCGAACAATTCGCCTGCCCATCATTAACACCACTTCCCAACAGTATCAGTAGCGAGTAACTTACCAATTGGCATTCCCCAACCAGCGAGCATGTACTCATGCATCAAAACACCCCCCTCAGTAGGCGGATACACCTGAATCATCAGCAACCAACCAACCAACAGTTAGAGACAAGGGTTACATACCTCCCAGCTAATCGCATCGCCTGCAACAGCTGCGAAACCAGTGTTCCAGATCCACTTTAGCACATCCATTGTTCCTTCTACACCTGCATGTTTCGGGGCTTTGCTTGCGGCGTAGGCTTGTTTGGCGGGGATGTCCATTTTCGTTTCCCATTCTTTTATCACTCCGATTCTGACGAGGAGAATGTCGCCGCGTTGGAAGGTGATGTTGCATTCTGTTGCGATTTCTAGAATCTCGGAGAGTTTGACAGTGTGTTGGGAAAAGGTTGTGCATTCGATGCCCTTCTTTTCGGCCCATGATACGTAGTCGATGAGCACGCCACGACCTGATTAATGAGTGGTGAGTTAAAGTGAGGTTGGATGAGAACTGACCTGTAATGCCCTCTTGAGCCCAGTGGTGAATACCGATTCTGTCATTCGACGGGTCGAGAATCTCTTCCTTTGTTGTCCCGCCGTAGAAAACACGATCCTTGCTACCCTCCTCAACAGGCATACTGAAATGTCTCAGCCCATCCCACTGACTACTCTGCTGCGGATTCAAAGTGTAAATATCATCAAAAGCCACACCATCCAGCAAAGGCACCATCTTCATCTCACAAGGCTGTCTGTCAAAACAAGCAAACTCAAGCTTATTGAGATCCCAGCCCAGATTAACTCTTCTCCCCGTAAGAATTTGGGTCTGGGCGGCTTTTGCGACTCGGTCGGGGGTTAGCAGGACGAGACGGCCGAGACCTTCTTCGTGGGACCCAGGTCCACCGATCCAGACTTTTTTCGGGTTGGGAAGTTCATCCCACGACTTTTCCATGATTGAAGGATCCATTGTGCTGGAATGGGCAAGGGAATAAGATGAGTTCAGGTAATGCAGGAACCATCGATGCTGTACTCATTGGTTCCTTGTTATACGTACAACGATCGTGATGGCGACGGACTTCAATCCGAAAGTAGACAATATGATCCGGTTTAATGGATCCTTGTTGAAACCTGAACCCATTTGTTGGTTTGAATGCATGTTTGGTGATAATTACTCTGAACCCTGCATGTGAAAACTGCCACAATGGGAAGCCACGGCGACTATCAATCTCATCCCTGCAATTGCAGAACAATGTCTACCGGGGATCGGCAACCGAGTTCCCAGTGGGGGAACCACCCTTCAAAAGAACCGAAAGACAGAAAGGTAAAATTTGTCGATCAGACCTTTTGCTTTTTGATCAATTCTCAACTTGCTTTCTTTTTTCTTGCCGCATTGACTTTACATCGCGGGTGAACATGGCTCAAACTGGGAATCAGACGAGCTTGTACAACAAGCTTGTCATTACTTTTGTCGCAATCGGCGGCACAGTACGTCCCTCCCAAATTCTCCAAAACAATTCAACCCTTAAACAACTCTAATCCATTCATAGACATACGGCTACGCAGCTTCAATCATCGGAAGCACAATCGGTCAACCAGGCTGGTACCAATTTTTCAACCTCCCTCAAAATGGCGAACCAGGCTACGACACTATCACTACTCCAGCGATCGCTACAGCAAACGGTCTTTTCTCCGCTGGTGGAGCGGTCGCATGCTTGATTCTCATGTGGGCTTGTGATTATTTTGGACGGTTGAGAAGCATCCAGTTTGGGTGCGCGCTGGGAATTGTTGGAGGTGTTCTTCAATGCGCCGCTCAGAATCTTGCGATGTTTCAAGCTGGACGATGGATCATGGGGATGTGTGTTGGTCTTATGGCGACTGTGACACCGATGTATCTCTCCGAAATGTCCAGTCCTCTCGCTCGCGGGTGGCTTGTCGGACATCACGCTATCTTTCTCGTTTTTGGCTACATGCTCTCCTCCTGGATTGGCTTCGCAGTCTATTTCTCCTCCAACCTCGAATTTGGCTGGCGTTTCCCACTCGCCTTCCAAATTCTTCCACCTGTCGTTCTCCTTGCTGGGTCGCCGTGGATTCCTAGGTCACCTCGTTGGCTCATGTCCAAGGGATTGAGGGATGAAGCGTGGTCTGTGCTGGTGAGATTGAGACGATCGGCTTCGGATCCTGAGGACCTTGTTGCGAAGGAGGAATTTTATCAGATTGATAAGCAATTAGAGCTTGATGGGAAGAAGCTCGAGGCCTATGGTGGAAGTGCTTGGAAGGCTGTTTTGAAGAAGCCCAGTTACAGGAAGAGGATGGTTATTGGGTTCATGACTCAGTGGGGCGCTGAGTTTGGAGGTCCTCTCATCATCGTAAGTATCCAAATTCTGCTCCAATGGTCTTTGCTAACTTTTTCAAGAACAATTACGCCGTGATACTCTACACCAGCCTAGGTCAAACCGGTTACATGCCCCTTCTTCTCTCAGCTCTCTGGCTGACTACCGCTGGTCTTATTTACAACCCAGGTGGTGCTTGGCTTCACGACAAGGTCAACTCTCGTCGCAAGATGTACATGACCGGATTCGTCGGCATCGTCATCACAACTTCCGTTTACTGCGCTATGATCTCGCTTTATGCAGGTACCGACAACAAGGCGGGTAATGCGATCGGAGTGCTTTTCATGTTCTTGTACCTGGCCTTCCAGGGTACTTTCTGTAACACTACCATGTATCTCTACGTCTCGGAGATCTTTCCCACTGAGATCCGATCCATTGGTATCGGATGGTCCCTCTTTGGCCAATTTGCCGGTAAGCAACATCCGTACCCATCTTCTACATCCTATACTAACTCGATCAGCGACGATCATCCTCCTCCAATCCGCCCCTATCGGCTTCAACGCCGTGGGCTGGAAATACTTCCTCCTCGTCATCGTTTGGAGCGTTCTCTTCATCCCAGCCATTTATTTCTTCTGGCCCGAAACTGCGCGTCTTTCTCTTGAAGAAATTGGCAAGCAGTTTGGTGATGAAGTTGCGGTTCACCTTAATGATGCTACGGATGAGGAACGGGCTGCTATTGATCGGAAGTTGATCTCTGAGGCGCATGGGGCTAAGGCGCCTGATAATGCTGTTACTGGTGTTCCTTCTAGTCGTAGTAGCCAGAGTGTTGCTGCTGAGAAGTAATAGGGAAATTGAACGCGTCCTTTGGAAAGATTGGGTAGAATGAATGAGTCGGTAGTCAATTGAGCTTTAACAGTGGTCTCCGAATTGTTGTCTCTTCTCTCCTCACAATATTCCGCATGAAAACCTTGTTGGCTGACATGATCTGATCTTCTAACCGATTCAAATCTGCGACAAGCTCGAGCCTCGATACGAATACATGTGCGTAACACACCCAGATCTCACCACCCTCAAAACCATCGCGATCCAAACCTGTTGGCAGCCCTTTCCTCATCGTCGGGATCGAATCTCTCTTTCCTCTCTTCTCATCCCTCGCCAAGGTCCAGCAGCACCGTCACGGTCGCAGGATCAACCCTGCACAATTTCACATGTCGCACATGTCGACCAATAGACCCAGTCGTTGGATCGACAAGTTGCATACGGGAATTTCCCGTACACCCGCCCGCCCTGTCACAGTCCTTCGATGCAAGGGTACCTTGTCTACCGAACTTGGCATTCCATTGTTCTTATGCAACTACAACCAACATGCATATCATGACCTGATAATTCATCAAATGGCCCTCCCACCATCGACGTCCAAATTGACACCCGTGATAAACTCTGCATCCTCACTCGCCAGAAAAACGGCCGCCTTGGTAACATCCCTCACCTCCCCCATTCTGCCGAGAGGAACATTTCCCAGTGCCTTTTGTACCTCGGGTGTGATCTCTTTGCCGATAAAGGTTGGTAGAAGACCTGTCATTGTGGCAAGTGGGCAGATGGAATTGACGCGGATACCATCGGGTCCATATTCTGCTGCAAGACCCATTGTTGCCTGGTTTGTTAGTTGTCTCTTGTCTCTTTTTCCTTCTCTCGAAGGAGTGGGGGACGTACATTTGTTATGGCGCCCTTGGATGCGTTGTACCACACGAGCCCAGGTCTTGGCCGATGCGCGCCGACTGAGGCGATGTTGATCATTGAGCCCTTCGTCCCTTGTTTCTTGACTTGTGCTGTGAAAGCATTACTGCCCAGAAAGACGCTTTTGACGTTGACGTTCATGACCTTGTCAAATTCTTCCTCGGTGACAAGATTGGTACTCTGCTAACATCAGTAATCATCACTATCAATTGATTGTCGCACGACGTACTTTATTCTGATAGCTCGTCCCCGCGTTGTTGACCAAAATATCAACATGTCCCCAACTCTGCACCGCTTTCTCGACCGCGCTCTGCCAATCCGCTGCCTTGGTGACGTTCATAGTCTGGAATGCGAACGAGTTGGATGATGCTGCGACTTTTTCGCCAGCTTCGGTGTTGATGTCACAGATGAGGACTTTAGCGCCTTCTTCGGCGAAATGTTCTGCGATGCCTTGGCCGAAGCCAGATGCGGCGCCTGGAATTGTTAGCTTTGAAAATGATATAGGATGGGGTACTGACCTGTGACTATGGCGACTTTACCGTCGAGACGACCCATGATTGCAATGAAGTTGAATGGGTTCGAGGTGAAGATTGCACCGGTCGGGTAGTTATATGCCTTGACTTTTGTTGGTGTGGAGTCGTCAATTGATGTTCAAGAGTTAGCTGTCCCTCGAAGAGTGTCGATCTTTACCAACCCTGGACGATGGCTTGGTTGCGCGAGTGAGCCGGCTCGACATGTGGTTGGCGATCAGCAAGCGGGGAACCCATTACTAACCAACTTGTTACGCGAAAACATACCCTACAGAGACAACATGACGACAACAACCAACACCCTTCCCCCGAAATATCTCTAGACATTGAACCTTCGCGAACCGGACCCAGAGTCGCAATGTGGTTTGCTTCGGCATGTGACTCATCTTGACCAACATACTGGTATAAACTTTCGTGAAGTGGATAAATGTTGTGGTTCCTTGATGACAAAAAGGCTTCATTCTTGTGTGACTCTCACCCGGCCCATTCTCTCATCCTTTTTCTCCTTCTTCACCTCCTTCTTCTCCTCCTCGGTCTAGTCCTCTCTCGCGGGCCCATCTTTGTTTTCGCCCCTGTCCCCCTTCTTCCTGTCTTCCCTAGCGACCTCGACCTCGCTCTCATCGATATGCCTCCGCCCACGAGCCGCTGCCGCGTCTGCCGCAGCGGTTGTTGTAGTATCCCTACAGTTGTTGTTAGTTTGCGGCATGCATCGAGTCATCTGACACTTCGTCTGGTGCTGCTGAAATTGTGATGTAGAGAATGTTGATGAAAGGGATAAGGGCGCGAGGATATACGGGCGGGAGGAGGGACTAACGTCGTCGTAGTAAGGCTGGGAAGACTAGACCCTGTTGGGCCGCCAGTTCTATAGATAGTTAGTGAGTTGCTATATCATGTTCGTAATAAAGCCGTCGACATACGGAGGAGAATCGGCGCTGAAGGAGCATCAGTTAGCAGGCAACCTCCTCACAATAGATGAAGTAGTACATACGGGACCCCGAGGGGTGAACCCGTGGCGGGAGCCGCGACGAAGGCCGCCGTAGTTCTAAGTCCAATGTTAGGTACCATGGTCGGCATACTTGTCTTGTACCATGGGGGGTGGCTTACGCGTTGCTGGTCACACATTTTGAATGTGTTGTTTCTATAGGCATTTTAGCTCTGAAAGTGCAACGTGACAGATGGAACAAACTTACTGTCGGTTTGTGTGAAGATCCTAAATAAACAAACACAAAAGTTAGTATTGTTCTCACCGAGACCATGGTGTATCAGCACTTACGGGAGTTGGTGTGTTGGCAGAACTGACACAATGGTGTCAGTAGTCTGCCATATCAGGCAGAATAAAGTGGTCGATTGATACTTACAGCTGGAACGTCGTGAGCTGTAAGAACAGTTAGCAAAATGATATTAAAACACTGGCTGTCGTTGGGAGCCATGATGGGGACACTCACAGTTGTTGGGCTCGTGCTAAACAACAAAGTCAGCGAACAGTCATACCAGTCAGAGAACAAGCGAGATTGGAACTTACTGCTGAAATGTCGAAGACTGTGAGAATATTTAGCAAATGATCTCGACGAATTGCGAACAAGTCCATATTTGCTGACAGTTGGTTCGATGGAGCCTGCGGGGCGGCCTGGCCTCGTCGTGCATATCGCGAAAAACGTTGCAAGACCGTCGGTAGAATGGCCGTACCGCATGGAATGACGACAAGACGAGGCAAAGAAGTGCGCATTCATGTTGCTTCGAATGAAGCCTGGCCAGCGGCCATCTTGGCTTCGCCGCTGTTGAGGGGTGCCGGTCTATTATTGTTGCTGCTGGGGGCGGGGCGGGAGAAGGTGACAGGCAACCGCCAGTCAGGCCCGTGCTACGTGACAGCGCGATGGGCAGACGATAATCGAAGAGTTGGTGGCTGGCGTCGTGCTGGGAGTGGGATTGCTCAAGGTCGTATTTTGGAGATGTGAAAGGGGGGAAAAGATTTCGGCGGGGAGATGACTAGCCTCCTTAAGCGTGTCGTGACGCGTTTGTGCGAGATAAGATGGAAGGTGCGATTTCACCGAAGCTGTCTCTCCTGTCAGGGCAAACGTTAGTCCGGTATGGCAAATTTTGCGAACAGGTCGGCGATATCGACGAATCGCCAACAAACGGTGAATCGAAACAACAGGGGTACATTGCGTGGATGAGAGACGACGAGAAGTATTCGCGAATGGTTGTTTTCGTGGTGAAGACTGATGAGGGTCGGTGTCCATAATCGATGTCTACCATGACTGTCCGATTGCAAAGCAACTGTCAGTCGAATGCAGCGATGCGATGCCAGATGATGCCAAGTGAAATTTCTCCCTCAGACTGTTAATTGTGCTGACACTCAAATGACCCTACTTTCACATTGGAAGTTGAACCAGAACACCATCTCAATTCCAACCATAGACTGTCGGTATCCAGCTTCCAACTACCCCCACGATCCTCGGTGAACCCAATAAAGCACTTCGCCATCCTCCAATGTATGCCTAATTCCTGACACCTCAAGTCAAGGCGACCTACAGGTTAGTCACATTTCACAGAGTGGGACTTGGTGTGTCTCAGCACGAAGGGAGTTTGTATTTATAAAAATATTTTTTTTGGCCCATTCCTTCTTCTTCTCCTTCTTGGGCTTCTCGTCATCATCCTCCTCCTCTTCGGACGCTAGTTGGCCTGCAATATGTTAGTGATCTGCTGTCCAATTGAGACAGATAGACAATACTTACGGCGGTGGCGGCGCGTCGCTGGATAACTCAGTTAGTATAAAGAGAGAAAAGGATGGGGGATGTGTGTACTTACGGCGCGAACCCATTCCCACAGCTTCAAAGACAGAACAGTCAGTCGATGTCCTTTAAAAGTCATGTTGGCTGTTGACTCACGATTATACCCATGTGGGCGGCCTATTGTGGGATGTTAGAAATGCTGCCAATGACCGGAATGAAAGGACTTACAGCGACAAGCCGCTCCTCGCGGAGGATGGCCTCGTTGATGGCCTTTTTCAAATAGTAAGTGTCCAATGTTCCAGACGTCGACAAATTGCAGGGGGAACAGTAGCAGGGTAGGGCATACCGCAAGCTCGGCGCGATGGTACTGAATCGAATTAGCGCAAGTCATATTGTTCAGGGAGAAATACTCACCGCCAACTCCCACGCAACCTGCTATTGTCATGTCAGCATGTCAAATGATTCATTCGTAGAGTAGGTAGATTACCTCGGCGGACCCCGCGGGCGGGAGGGCCGGGTCGTAGTCATGTTCATATAGTCTGTATAAGTCGCAAGTACGTTCCGATCGGCAAGACGAGTGAGTGGATGGCAGTGATGAAGTTTGAGGATTCGAAGACAAGCGGCTGGGTCGGTCGAGATGTAGTGAGAATCGAGGGACGAGCGGAGCAACTA
>JABFEW010000308.1:0-33160 GCA_013618405.1 Fusarium hainanense | reverse complement strand
GGGGCTTAGGGGACAGAAATAAAGCAGTCTACGTATCAGTCTAAGCTGGTCTAAAATGACTGAATCATTTCGTCACTTGGGCTTGTCGAGGTCAATACTTCTGACATCCTGCCGGGGGGCTGAAATGTGAATGTGAATGTGAATGTGAATGGGAAGGAAAGTGTGAACTGGCACCACTGTTGCAGGACGATCCCTTCACTAATGAGAGTCGCTACTTCCTTTCAGCCAGTAAAACATTGTAACGGAAGGTACCATGCATCACACATATTGAGGCTAAAGCGGCTAAGCGCTGCATAAGTTTATGCCAACCTCTTTAACCTGAACTTTGCTTTTCACTAATAATGAGCGTGTTATTTTTGTGCAGCCCCGCGATAAGATCGACATTCTTTACTGAGCCATGGTTGAACCTTCAACTCTGAAAAGACTCAAAGTACCGGGCGGTTCTTGAGCTATGATTGGTGCAATAAGAGAATGTATCATATCGAGATATCATGTCACGCTCATCACATTTCGACAAGGCTGACATGGGAGAACATGAGATTTGCTTATTCCGTTCTGATTAACCAAGCAACATGGTGTTTCATCCATAAGCGATGGCGGTGGTTGTATGGAGAACAGAAGAAGGAGCAGGAACAGCACGCAGACAACATGAATGAGGCTTCAGTTCCAGTCCAGTTGCCCTTCCTTGTCTTGCCTTGTCTTGTCTGACTAGACTATGAGATGTGAAGCGAGGCCTGCCACTCTGTCACTCAGTTAAGCCAGTCACTCATTTCATCCATCAGATATTACTGTCTCTGCACGTATCCGTCTAACGGCATGCCCTCGAACGGGCCTCAACCGTGCTGGCAGGTTTTTGTTTGCAGACAGCTCCCGTTACTGGCACAGACCCAGACCCTGGATTACGCAGTATTACTCGAAGAAGACAGATGCAGCGTCAATTTGCTGTCTGCTGTACAGTACTGTAATGTAACCTGTGCGCAACCTACACCTTGCCCGGGTGCATCAAGTACCACACGGTGGTCCCAGGCCGCGGTGAGATGCAGGCAGACTGTGTGCTGTGTGCCTCTACCCCTATCCGGTAGGACTTTGCTCTTCTGTCAAGACCCCTTCAGGCCCTTGGAACAGGCCACGACGGGACAGTGAGGCTGACTGTGGGAAACGGTTACAAAGAGGCGTCCAATCAGAGGCTGTATACGGCCAAGGGAATGTGCCCCGCTGTCTCTTTCTATCAGAAGCCTGTGATCTTTGTCAAGGTTGTGTTGTGTTGTGTGCGTTGTATCGTGTTGGATGGATGCATGGTTCTCACTCTTTTTACTGATAACGGGTTTACGGTGTGAATGCCAATGTGACCTGGGTTGACTTGACATGACAGGCAGACCCAGGTTGGTTCTTGGTTCCTGTCATCGAAACGTTGACGGGTATCGTACAGTTACTGTGCCTCTCTCAAGCCCCCCGGATCTGAAGGATTAGGATTAATTAATGAATTGAGGCATGCCCTGTCGTTACACCTCGTCTGTCAAAATGTGTGAGATCTTGATCACTTGCTTCTCTCGGTCAAGTTTTTGATCCAGCCACGAACCATTATCGCATGACTTTTGAACTCCTCGAACATGTTTCTCTATATGCATCCGAGTGGAATTCATGAATAAAGTCAGAAGTTCAGGTGAAGCAATCATTTACCGTGCTGTAACTCCGGATATCCAGAAACTGTCTCGGCTACCCTATTCCATGTCGATATGACAGTTGGAATTCCTTCCCAAGGGACCCTGGTTGGTATTCTTGTCGGTTCAACAAGTGTTGTTAAGTGGTCCCTCTTTCCCCTGTAGATCGGGGAGACAAGACACTGTTTAGTCTACGGTGTCTCCAAGTTAATTGAACAGTTGTCAATTCAAGACGGGTCGATGGGGAACGGGCCCTTCTCACTGACCAAGAGAAGCGGTCTGGCAGTTCAAAAAAGGACGCTTCACCGTGATTACCAATTAACTATCGAAGATGCAAGTCCAAAACCACGGGCGCATCTAAACCGTTCAGGGCCTAGCACCGAGATGATGTTGGAGATCTCGGTCTGCCCTTATTCCCCGTCTGTTGCCCTGTGCTCCTTCAAAGACCCAGGTTGACCAACAAGAAACAAACTTGAAGATCCACCTCTAGACAGAGTGAGGCCGCTTTGCTTTGCCTGGCTGCCTGGGTCACAAGGATCGCCTTGGAATCGACCCATCTTGCGCCAGCGAGCACTGATTCTGTGGTGGCCCTTGGAACAAGTGTCCGGCGTTCTACCTAAGTTAATCTCCAGAGTCAAATTGAGTCCGGGGCGTCGATCATACACTATCTACTGTAGCTGAAGCATAGCGTACTGGGCAAAAGACCAGGAGGGACGAGCTTCTTGGCCATGCTCGGCCGCCGTGGTTATGAGTTATGACCATCGGCAAAGTTGGTGTTTCGGTGTACGAATAATAATACAGTATGTTATGCATGGGCTGATTTGTGCGTGCTATGACTGTGACTTGTGTGTGTGTTTTGACTGCTGGTCGAAACTTGCCTGACCTGCTGCTACTGCAAACTAAACTCAACCAAAGACCAGCAGTTCTCTCTCACCACGGCAATGCACAGTAGGTCGGATCCTAGTCCATTATCAGCTGCTCTTATGCATAAGCGATACCGTTAAGCGTTGGAGCTTGCCAGACCAAGACCACATCGTGTGCTGCAAGAATAAGAAGCAGCAAATCGGGACAATCCTTTGTGCAGTTCCAGGATACGGCGCAGGTTCTGGTTCTGCCTCGAAAGGAAAAGGTTTCCCAGATAATTACAACAAACCCATATCGATCCAATAGGGAGTTCCCCCTTCGCACTGCCGGTCATGCACTCACTTAGAAGAGAGCTATTGCGCAGCTACTGTACAGTGAGCTCTGAGTCATGGCAATGCGTCTATTAAGACGTCAGCTATCGTGCCGTACAGCAGAACTGCAAATCAACAAGCCCTCCTCCTACTTTTAGATCAGGAAATGATGAATGGGAAATAAAGGCACCACCATCAACTGCCGCCAGACTCAGGCTCACTTCCCCGGGACCATGGATGCGGTTGTTTAGTTTAAACCGGCGGTGGTAGTGCCGTAGCAGGATCAACATGATACCTTGGTTTGGTGATGAGCGATATCTCGACCATTAATGGTGTTTCTAGGCCCGATTAAGAGATCCTTGCGTTTCAATCATGTCCTTGTAGGGAAACATTACGAACAAGCTCGGACTTTTAGTTTTGGTTTGGTCTGATAACGATCCTCAGATCGATCTTGTTAATGCTACCAGGAGTGTCACATGCAATGTGAAACCTGATGAACCAGTTGTTGTTTCTGTAGATAACCAACTGCCTATTTTCGTCTACAGTACATCAATAGCAACCACCATCATGAGATGTAAATAAACACGAACCGTCTTAAACGTCTTCAACTCTATCATGACGCTAGGGCAGTTACGTCTCCATTATGGGCCGATAGTGATACTGAGACTCTCCGTTGTAGATTCACCGCCAAACGTTGGATGTGTGTCTGTCTGCAAGGGCTTGCTTTACGTAGCGTAGCGTGTCCATGCAAGGGATGAAGAGAGGGGACGAATGCGACGCTGTTGAACACACAAGCACCGTCACGGGGTTTCTTTTTCTCTCACGGCAGATGAGCATAAACGATGATCAAGATCTGAGCCAGCTACTATCAATCGCAATTGGCTTTCATTGCTTTGCCACCATCTCGCGGCAACTCAAGGCCGATCAGCCCAGAATGTTACCACAAGGAGAAAGTCAACGTTGTCGCCTTGGCCAAAAGTTTAAAGCGGTGTTGGTCTGGAACCTCCAACCTCTCTCAACGGCTAATTCATTGGGTGGTGAGGGTGAACGGAATGACATCCGGTAGTCCTTTAGTTCTCCATCACATTGTGTGCATGAATTTCGATTTCAAGATCCAATTGTTTAGGTGGTGAAGAAGATGGTGTGATGGAATCGACTAAACCAAACGTCACTTTGACTCTCGCTTGGAGAACAGAGTAAACTTTCGGTTGTGTCCGTGGGGCCATCTCGATAGTAGAGTTCAAGTCCTGAGTGGAAGAGGTAAGGAGAAGACGTCCCGGACACGAGAAAGAAAAAGAAACTCTGGTTCCTTCCGTCATCCGTGACCCGTGCCATGTGCTTGTGGAGATGCCGCCGTTACGGAGCGGACCCGGGGTAGGACACGGAGCATCCAACGGTTACCCTGTATTCCAGAAGTTGATGTCATTGAATAGCAAGTATTACTCAGTATCCGCCCTCTATGCTCTGACGATGGTCAAGCTGACACAATCAGGTATCTCAGTACATCATCTGATCTATCCGAACCCTCCGTAGACCTCGCACAAACACAAAACACCATATTGTCATTGCATTGATCATCATGTCGCATGGCACCGGAAGCTGAAGATCTCAACACGCCTATCTCTCTGTCATGATGATCCCCGAACCCCCTCAAACATAGAGTGATAATCCGATACTATACTTGACTGGACGGGATTTTCGAGATTGATGAAACTCTTGCAGGGAAATAAGGACGAAACCACCAATGACCAGCCTAGCATCAGCTCAACGCAGAGCCCCTTCAGATCCAGCGAACCAAGTTGCTTCAGTACGCCGATCCTGACGACAGAGACGCTGCTCTTTTCGCCACCGTCCATGATCCATCGTCATAATGTCTTGCCTTGCTCTGCCACCCTTGGCTCCTCATGCGCTGCCTCACCGTTTAGAAAGGGCTTCAAGGGCAATTAGTTCGAGGGAACTAGGATCTATTTCGTTCGTCTTCCCGCCCCCTGTCCTGCCCTGCCCAAAGAGTTACCGTTAGCGAGGTCGAACCGCCGAAGCGAGTGAGTGAGGCTGCGAAAAAGCAAAGAAACCCACTCTTTCCCTTGCTTGACTCGTGGGAGATTTCGTCTGTCGGTAATTGGCCTGGGCGTAATCTCCGTCGCAGGATCTGTTACAGATGTGTAAGAGCATGGCGATCAGGGCGTCTCATAGAACGACTGCACATCATACCAACTGAGTCTCTAAGACCGTGATTGTTCATATGGATCGGCAAACTAGCAAGGTCTGTGTAGTCGGGCAGAACCGAATGAGTTACAGTACTAAGTAAGACTAACATTGGACGATCCAACGTCAAACCCTCGGATTGTACAATGCTCAACCAAGCCAAGTTTCGATCGTCAAAAGCCTCACGTCCATCACGACAATCATGACCAGTAAATACACGACATCATCAAACAATCACCAGACAACTCAACTCAACTCGTAAGATCACTTGTACACTGTACTACTCTGCTCGCCCTGCCTATCCGTAGCACTGCCAGCAACTTGATCCTTCTCGTGCAACCTCATTGACGTCAAAGCAAGGACTCCCCGTCCCTCGAGTAATACCCTTCTGACCATCGATCACATCCCGGCTTTCACCATGACCCAACCGCTTCGCTTCCCAGCCAAGCGACTTACACAAGAGTCACAGCACATCAGCCGTATTTCCCTCCCTTGCTAGACTAGACTAGACGAGACCACAGAGGCGAAACTATACTATCATCAGTCATCTATCCGTACAGCAAACATCATCTCAACCCCCGTAACCGTACAACATCGGCTGCCAAGAACACAAATACAGCGGCAATCAAATCCCACCAACAAAGCATCACCATGACATGCTCGTTTAGCCTTGATTGCCCCAACGCCCGCACTTCGCTCGGTCCTAATAGTAATCTACTGTTATCAGGCTGTCAAACATCAGCCTGGAATGGGATATCACATTCGCACATTCAGCTCAGCAGCCTAGAAAATTTATTTTGCCCTGAGCTAGCGTAGGCAGTTATTCGTTTGCCTTGTCTGACACATACGCTCACGCGGGCAAAAAATTACAGTCTGCATCGCCACTCTACTACGCTACCCGTGCCTGGGAGCCTCATCCCAATTCCAGCTACGCCAAGCGGATTCCTCCGTACGAGCCGGGCGCTGAAAGTGACTCGGAATACTGCGAGTACGAGATCACGTCTTCGTCTCCGCATGTGAAAGGACAGCGTACAACAACAAAATCACTCTCATCGCCGATCAAACAGCAAACAATCCGCGCAAATAGTGGTTCCATTTCAATAACGGTCTAGTTATTACAACATTGTAGGCATTTGTTCCAGAAACCCCACGTCCAAACATGCAACAAGGACTCCTAAAACTCCTGCAACTTCTAGCTTGCTTCTCCAATCTAGACCTCCATAGCTCGGCCGTATGCGAGACATTGGACAACGGTGAGACACAGCAAGGCATGACATAAAAAACGGCGGTGACACGTTCAGAGACATCGATCAAACAACCACATGTTTTGAACCAGCCAGATTCCTCCCTTCCTTTGTCTAGCCAAGTCTATTTTCTCAATCCTTAGATGCCTGTCCCGCATGCTTTTGTTTCTAAACAGCGTCATGACTCCATTTTCCGAATACCCTGACATCCCACTCAGCGGCGTATAGGTCCCGCCTTTGATGTAAAGAAGGGATGGCGCAGTGCGTCAGCCGGCTTGATCCTCTTATCTGGGTTGAGCGTGAGACAATGCTCAAGAAGATCAATGAAGTGGTTCAGGTCCCTCGTTTCCGCATCGTTCATGCCTGTCGACGCAGCCATGAGTCTCGTCCGAAGGTCCCGTGTTGGCTTAACCACAGCCATGGTCTTGACGGTAGTCTGTAAGCGCAGTTGGTTAGTTATCGATTCCAAACAAACAGTTCTAAAACAGGAAAAGGATGATTCCAAGCAAATGCGGATGTCTACAAGGGCTGAGCGCTTGACCAAACTTCAGCAGCCGTTGAATTTTGCATGTAAGGGATATGCAAGCCATCGTGGCTGATGCTGAGAGGGAGTTCGATCTACCGAGACAAAGGTGGTCATGTCATGCGGCCAGATCCAATCTCGAAAGGATCGTGAGGCGTTCCATCACCTCATCCCATCTCACCACATCCCACATCCCCCCGGGTCTGGAACCCCGCAAGGGCGACTTAGATCCAACATGTCTAATGTTTTAATCTAGAAACCGTTGGGTGGGTGATGTTCATTGTGAGGTGTACCCACATATCCCGAGCGCTTCCATCTGCAAGGGAGTCGGCGCTTACGCTCGCAGAGCCCCATGAAGGAACAGCCCCCAGCCATCCTGTCATCATGGCAAAAATAGTTCAGACATCGCGTGGAAGGCCACCAAAAGAGCGGCCATATGGCGCTTGGATGTAGATGCAGGGAGTGAAGGATGATAAAAAACAACAAATAACAGAAACGTGCAGGGAGTGAATGGAATCATAACATACCTTGTCCAAAACCTTGTCTCGCTCAACGCTGATGAATTGTCCCCTATCGTCGAAATGCATAGGCGCCAGTTGACCACGCTTGAACAACTTGGGTGTGAACCGTCCTCTAATCTCCATGATGGCCTTGAGCATCTGGTTGTTGCTGTCTCCAGCAAAGAGGATCTTGCCTGTGTACATCTCATACAGGGTACAGCCGATGGACCACATGTCGACAGAGTAGTCGTAAGGAATACCTAAGATAATCTCTGGAGCTCGGTAGAATCGACTGACGAGATATGGTGTAACGTCCATATGCGCACTCGCTGCATCGGTCTTGTCGATGGCTGTACCTAAATCACAAATCTTGAGTACGTTACGGGTATCGTTCACCTACAAGCGTTAGCGATCGCTTCAACAATGTTATTGGAGATACGTACCAAGATGTTGTCAGGTTTAAGATCAGCATGAATGATGCTGCACTTTCGCATGTGTGCCAGAGCAACAAAGATCTGGTATGCGTATGCTCGCGTCGCTCCAAGATTGATGCCTACATTGTTGCCGAACTTTTTGAGGACTTCTCGCAAGTTCATACTCAAGTTCTCGAATACCATGCACAGATGGCCTTTGTAGTCGAATGAGTGCTCGAACTTGATGATGTGCTTACGACCCTCAGGGTCAGCTTCGTTGAGCTTCTCTAGAATAGCGATTTCGGTGTAGCCTCCCTTTCGGAGGGCATCGTTGTTTCGCATCATCTTGATGGCAACGACCTGCTTTGTGGTTATGTCGATGGCGCGGGCGACACCCGAGAACATACCCCTTCCAAGTGCTGCTTGGATTTGATATCGGCCGTTCAAGACCTCACCGATACGGATCTTGTAGTAACCGTCCTTGTCGTCGCCTTCAAGAATACCTCCTTTAATGGCTGGCATATCAGGAGCTTTACCGTCACCCTCAATAGGTGCCACGGGCTCAACAGGCTTGGTCGCATACTTCTCCTCATCGAAATCGTCGGCAAACATATCGAAGTCATCGTCATCGTCGTCGCCAGCCTTCTCAGTAGTCTTCTCGGCAGGCTTCTCTGCGACTGCTTCCTGTGGCTGTTGTTCTGTTGCAATAGGATGCTGCTCACCATGAAGTACGACGTGTCCATGTCGGAGTTCATCTCGTCGTTCATCCTCCTTCATGTCCCCAGTGGGGTCATAGTCAGCTGCAGAGGGGCCATCTTCATCATCCTGGACCTTTGCATGAGAGTTCATCAGTTCGTTATCATCAAGGAGGTTCATTCCTCCAGGTGACATTCCAACATGCGATGCAGGTGAGCGAGGTGATACAATATCTGCACCAATGGTCAGTAGAGGTCGTCCGTGAGAAGATGATCTTGACGTACCCGATCGAGGGGTACGAGGGCTCTCAATGTCGGATTGCATTCTGACGGGTGTGTCGGGTACGGTAGATGCAGGGGATTCAGCGCGTGCTTTGGTGGCCGCAGCTCCTACAGCATGGAGTAGCAGAGGAGTTGCCGAACTGGACTTGGCCAGGATCTCCTCACGTCGCTTGCGGCGTCGTTCAATCTCAGCTTCTTCGTCAATAGGCTCGGGCTCCTCATAGTCGGGCTCAGGTTCCGGTTTGCGTTCGGGTTCTTGCTGAGCTGGTGGCTGTCTGCTTTTTGTCAGTACTCTCATCTGGCTCCGAGGGCGTGAATATACGTACTGCTGAGAAGTCTTGGAAGGGCCACATCCATTGGTAAAGCCTTGATCAGGTTTAGCATTATATCCCTGGGCGCGTGAAGCCTCTCCTACAGTCGTCCTCTTGGACATTGAACCACCATCCCGCGAGTTGTCATCGTACTTCAGTTCTCTTGGCCCGCCGTTGCGACGATCGTGACCTTCCTTCACAAACCGATCTAATCTGCCACCGTCTGCGCGTCGAGATCCGTGAGGGGAGCGACTCCTGTTTCGAGGTCGTTTATTGGAATATCGATCTCGGTCTCCGTTGCGATAGCTATCTCTGTCGCGGCTCCGATCGCGGCGCGAGGCAGGTCGGTCAATATCATCGTACGGTCCGCGAGGCTTGCGACGATCATCGCGTCGATCTTCCTCGTAGTTATGGCGAAAGCTTCGATCTTGGTCGCGGGACCGGGAGTTGTAATAATCTCTATCTCTGCCTCTGTCGTCATGAGGTCGCTTGTAACCACGAGGTGAAACGCTTCGTCGGGAATTGTTGCTATATCTAGATGCCGCGTCGTGATCCGGGGTCGAATGTCTATCTTTGTGTCTGTCTTGACGGTCAACACTGCTTCCTCCAGTGTGCTGCAGTGAAGTTGCCTTCAAATCTTCTGCGCAATTCTCGACGATCTCGCCTTCGTCCGAACTCGACGTCATTTTGACGAAGATACTTATTGGATCCTTAGGCCTTTAAGTATAGAGAAAGAGAAACAGTGTCAGCGCTGGGATCTGATGAAAGCAGAGTGCAATGGGAAAAGAGCCCAACCGGATCAGTAGTGACTCGTAGTGCCGATGGTGAGGTTTGTTGACAGTTGTAATGAAGTAAACAAGGGGAAACTGGAGCGCAGTCCAGATGAAAAGAAGGGTATGTACGGATTCAAGATGCGTGATTGAGCGCAAGTGTCGCAAAGCCTAAACAAATGGTGATGTCGCAAGCTCAAATGTTATCGTCCGTTATTCTATCTCCAGACTTTTGACGTAACAGCGAATCTGTAGGTTGGAGGTCCATGACAAAAGTGGAAAAGCCGACCAGTTTCCGGCTTAGCTAAGCCCCGAAAGACCCTTATCCATCTTATCGAGTTTATCCCCGCGGTCCAAGTGGGCTCACCGCTGCAGGTTGAGTGGATTAGGCGCAAAAGCAGAAGGCCTGGGCTGCGGCCGGACAAAAACACAGCCCAGACTTAAAGCGAATAATAAGCGGGAGGCAACTTTTCTTCCTTTCTCGCGATAACTTTGTTCTCTACAACCGCATCTCTGCCTCCTTTCTACACAACTATCTACTCTCCTTCATCTCCACATATATCAAAATGGGTGGCGCTAACAGAGAAGGTTCGTTTTCACACTCTGACAAGCTATACTTTGACAGAAACAAAAAACTAACCCCTCCATCACAGGCGGCAAGGTCAAGCCTTTGAAGCAGGCCAAGAAGGCCCAGAAGGACCTCGACGAGGACGACATGGCCTTCCTCGAGAAGAAGCGAGCCGGTACGTATACTCCGACCGTTACAAACATCACAGACACAGCTCGCTAACTGTTGTACAGACGAGAAGGCTCGCAAGGAGCTGGCCGCTAAGGCTGGAGGCAAGGGCCCCCTCAACACCGGTGGCCAGGGCATCAAGAAGAGTGGAAAGAAATAAACGGTTTCGCCTATTGCTAAACGACGAGTGAACAGGGCCTACGAGGGTCGTGGAGGCTTTTGGCGCATGAGCCAGCCTGCGTGTTTTTGGCGTTTTAGACCACAAGACGATACGATAATATCGCGCGATGGCTAACGAGAAATGAATTCTATGTTGACCCAAAATGCTGACCCCCAGTTCCTTGCATATTTTGTGACGAGAAGTCATGCTGTAGTTGTGATTGTACTGTGCTGTAAAACTGCCCGACGATCCATGCTATTGTAGTGTTCCCTCCACTGTATTAGTGCAGCTCGCTTGTCGATTTCCACAGAAGGCAACTCTTGATAACAATGAACAAGATCCATTTTCCATTCAACAAATTCACCATGACAATTAACATGCCATAAAATAGGACCCTCGACTATAGTGGGGTGCCTTCTACGACGCTTCTAAAAGCTTTCCATCGCCTTGACCGTGTCTTAGCCTCGGTGCGTGTCTTTTCATGTGCTTGTCCCAACAAAATCATCCCAGTCAACAACACAACAGTAAATGACTCCATTGCGACCGGACAAGTGGAACTCGACTTATATAAATGTGGAAGAGCGAGACGTAAATCCTGAGCTTGGCTGCCGATCGTCGCATCCGAATTGTCTAGATTCAAGCTGCATTCATTTAAAGTCCGGATAGCTTCATTCAATATGACTGACACTCAGCCCTACGACGGCGTTCGCAATCGCCGGCCTTCAGCCACAGAAAACCTTATCGATGCCGCTAAGAACATCGAATCAAAGGTTGAACATTCACTTCTTCTCCTCTGGGATGACCTTCCTGCCTGGCGTCGCGACAATGCCTTTATCCTCTCTGGCTATCGCCAATCTCAAAGCTCCTATGCGCATTCTTTCCGCTCCCTCTTCTACCTTCATAACGAGTCCGTCAATATCTGGACTCATCTCATTGGCGCTATACTATTTCTTGGTAGTGCAGCTTACGTCGATCGAGTTGTTCGGCCTCGGTATGCAAGCGCAAGTGAGGCCGATGTTCTCGTCTTTGCCTGTTTCTTCGGAGGCGCTGTGGTGTGTCTAGGAATGAGTGCTACTTTCCATACATTGTCGAATCACAGCGATACTGTTGCGAAATGGGGAAACAAGCTGGATTACACAGGCATCGTGGCTCTGATTGTAGGAAGCTATGTTCCTGCTCTATATTACGGCTTCTTCTGTCTGCCTAACCTGATGGCTGCATATCTCTGGGTCGTAAGTGACTGTCTTGGCCTCATGCCATTGAAGTTTGCTAACTAAGCCAGATCTGTATTCTTGGAGTTGGCTGTACCCTCGCTTCATGGGTCGAGCGATTCCGTACTCCGACGTGGCGCCCCTACCGAACAATGATGTTCATTGGCCTTGGTCTTTCAGGTATTGTTCCTGTTATCCACGGAGCTTTCATCTATGGTTTCCAAGGCTTGGAAGATCGAATGAGTCTTAGCTGGGTTGTTCTCCACGGCGCCATGTATATCTTTGGTGCTGTCCTTTATGCGGTATGTCTACTCCTGCTTTTTCCTCCGCGTTCCGACTCTGACAAAATAGGTTCGATGGCCGGAGAGAAGTGCTCCCGGTGCCTTTGACATCTGGGGAAGTTCACACCAGATCTTCCACATGTTCGTTATTCTCGCAGCCGTCACTCATTTCTATGGTATGGCCAAGGCTTTTGACTACCACCACACCATTATGGGTTCCCAGTGTATCATGGATTGAGTGGATCACTCCGTTTGTGTCAAGCCGAGGTCCATGACCCGTACCAGACCGGACCCCATAGCTGCGGCAGCCCAACATCCGTACTCCTCGTTGGGATTCCACTCGGCCACTGTAACCCTCGTCAAAGGCTCATAAATGATGGCTCGGGTTGGATCCATAATAGCACCTCCCTCCTCCTCATCATCGCCAACAGCTGTGTCGGTTTCCTTCTTCTTTGGCTTTTTACCTTTCTTAACCGGCGGCTTATGGGCCGAATGCTTCGTTAAACTGCGCTCTAGGATAAAGCCAGTTACTATTCTTGAGATGCCTCGCGCCGCAGCAGGAGAGTCAGCTGGAAAGAGTTTCCCAGGTCGATGTTCGTGATGGCAGACGCGAATGCGATCTGTAGGTTCGCGTCTGGTGGTGAAGAGCTCGACTTGAGGGTTGATGGCCCAGAGTGAGCCGTCTAGTGACCCGACAAGGAGATAGGGGTGCGTGCGCCCGACTGCCAAACATGAAGGGTAGCTTTCTCCAGTGAAGACACGACGAGCGACAGGGAATTGTGAATGATGCATAAAACCAACATGAGTGTTTAGAACGCCCGCGGACGGGTACATGGAGAAGAATCCTAATAGATGGTCGCTGTATCCGAGGAGGTTTGGCTGCGTTCCAACTGTAAGGTTTTGGACTTCGGTGGACTCATAGCTCGGGGCACGAAGATCGAGAAGCTTGACAGTGCCGCCGACTGGAGTAGAAGCGATAAGATAGGGCATAGCTGGATAGCCTGAGACGAGATCAACCACGATGTTGTGATGAACGGGGTGTCGAGATAGGAGACGATGAGGACGAACAGACCAGAGAGCGATAGAACCATCAGTATAGCCTATCACTAGCCTGTTGAAATTGATCCATGTGAAAGTTGTAGCCTTTGCGTCCTCGTCTGGAAAGCCAAATATGGCTATTGGCTCGACAACCTTTTCTGAGAAAATGTTAGGATAGCTCAATGTTTTGAGACGAGGCCAGACTTACCATAACCCCCTTCTCCATCATCACCAGCTTCAGTCACATATACATTTCCGTCGTCGCAAAGAATTGCCAGAAATCCACATGCTGGGCTCCATCTTACTCTTCGAGCGCGCCCTTGTTCCAGACATATCGTTTTGCGTAGTGTGGGTGGCTGCAATGAAGGTCGCGCAAAGCCATCATCTTGCCTCTCACCGACGAACTCCCACAACTGCACAATGCCATACTTCTGAAAGTCAGGTCTTAGACACTCTTCTTCGTAGTCGTATAGTTCTTGGTCAGAATGAGGAATGACACATATGGCGAGTAGTTGCGGCGCGTTGACGCTATGGAGAGGCGCCCAGTCCATTCCGGTGACGATACCACCAGCGTCTAACATCCATCCCACGGGTGCGCTGTCATTTTGCAAAGGGAGACCATCTTGGGATATGGCGTAAGCGTCTCCTGGCATGAATCTGATCTCTTGTTGCGATGTTGACGGCCCCAATAATACTGGCATTGGTTCTCTCTGGAAACGGTAACGTTCAGCTTCCTCTGGCGATAGTCGTATCCTTGCGTTGGTCTCAGGAAGGCTCTCTTGAACGCGCTCATACCAATGTTCGGCGCTGTAGGCTTCCCGTTCGAAGAAATTGGGCGACCAGACAGCTCTATCTGTCTGCCCCTCATCGGCTGGGATCTTGGGAGGTAGGACGGTCCAGTCCATCCAACGGTCCAGCATCCCCTTGACCAGACCAACACCATCTTCATGTCTTCCATACCAGGCTTCTACAAGCTGCTTTCCCTTGAAACCACGATCATACGGTCCCCAGTATGATCTAACAATGCGCCCGTCTGCTACAGGCTCTAAATCGAGATAACCTGTCAAGCCAGCTGCGCGTACATTGAATGGCCTAATCGGCCTCACACGTTGTCGCGCAAACCTATCTGGCACTCCATCAGGCTCACTTACAGGACCTTCTGATTCCACTCCTTCATTTTCATCGTGCCCCCCTTCCTGGTCGAGAGCGAGCTCTTCCTCTTCGGCGCTTTCCTCAGCAGCGGCAGTCTCATCAAAGTTTTCGTCCCGTTCCGTCTTCTGGTTAGCGCGCCTGAGAGTTTCCTCGTCTGAGCTCCCTTCAAAATCGTACTTTTCAAGCGTGTATCGTTTAGTGCGATTGGATTTTCGGGTCCTCATAGTGAAGCTGTAAGGATTCAGAGGAAGGACTGAGGTGAGGTGCGATGGTAAAGTTTTAGTGGGGCAACAATTGAATGTCACAGGCTAATGGCGCACAGGACAATGGTATACAAGAGGCAAGTTTGCTGAGTCTGAACCTCCACTAAAACTCGAATTAGCAAGCGCAAGGTATATAAATTTATATTCACTTCGGATTGTAAGGATCTGGCAGGTAGGAAACAAAAAGATTACTCCCTCCAAGGGTCAAGGTGTCAAAATAAAGTGGTCTAAAGTGCTAGCTACTAGTACCTAGTCTAAGATAGGTACCTAGCAAACCTAAGATGACCAAATTGTCTCGTCTCTGATGCTTGGCCAATTCTTCTAATACCCGACCATAACGATAGGCCGGCATACCCAAGTAGGTAGCGTGAATGGATTCACTTCCTGTGGTTGGGACAGCACTCTGGGCCGTCGAAACAGTAGAGACAGAGCCCATCAGCTGGGAATTTCTCCAGTTTTCTCAAGCTGGAGGCCTTCGCTTTCAGTCGTTCCCAGCTTACTGAGCAGTCTAATCTTTCAGCACAGGGGCATATCTCTAGCCTCACCCAAAAGGTGATTGATGGAATAACGGAAGAGACCGTTTTGAGAGACACAGTAGTGTCCGGGAAGTCAAGAGGCACACCCAGTCCCTGGAATGTGTCTTTCAACCTCTGATAATACAAAGCGGTACCGGAATTGCAACCCTGGAACCCCTCTGGCAGATCGTTGTATAAGAGTTTCACCAATCTTGCCATAGCAGTTTCTCGTGCTTCTTGGAGTGTTGCTGCAGAGTAAGAGTTATTTAATTGCGCACCACAAATTCAACTATGATGAGCCATACCTGCAAGTTTGTAAAGAAGACGGCCTGGAATGATGGGTTCGCAACGCTCAGAACAAGTAGCCTGGCCAACGAATGAGTCTGTCGCATGCTCTATAAGTTTGCGAGTGGTAATTTCGAAGGAGCCTGCGTTTCGAACCCCTAATGACAACTGTGCCATGAGCCAGAGATCAATGTCGACTATTTTTTCTTTGTTGACTTGCTCGCTGATCCAAAACTCAAGTGAAAGCTGCATGCTGTCCTTCATGTTGTACTTGTCGATGAGGATCCAGACCGATAGGAGCTGGACAGTATCAGGTGCCCAGAGCTTTGTGCTAGCCTGGCAGTGCAAAGCACGACAGATCCATCCGAAAGGTTCAGGTTCGTCTTCTGGTAATGCGATCTCAGCAGGTGTAGGGCTTGCCTCTGCCAAGGTATGACCTTCTTTGAAGTTGGGTCCGAGCATAGCAGCAAAGACCTTAGAAGCGCGTTTCATGACGTCTGAGTAGACACGCACCCGAGTCTTGCCTTTGACGATGAAGACGACATCACCATTGGCCGCAAAGTCCTCAAAAGAAAGGATCTCCGAGGTCTGGTCAACCTTTTGACGCTTGGCTGGAGGCTCAGCCATGATGGGCGTCAGGGTATGAGAAAGATTGGCTGCCGAAGCCCTAAGGGATGAACTGAGACTATGAGAGATGAAATGAGGCCCTAAGAGATGAAATAAGTTAGGGGACTTTATGCTAGAGTAGACTGGTATTTGTGGTACCTTGTTATGGAAAACTAGGCCTTCGGGAATAGTTCTTCCTTCCCAGTAGGTGCCAAGGTAAGGCGTTGGGAAGATATCTGTGTTGATGAAGTCAAGAAGAAGGAGGAGGAGGAGGGAAAAGAAAAAGGAATGCAGACTAAGAGTTGGAATCCGTATGCATGCGATCTGTCAGTGCTAGGCAGTTGTCAGTGATTCACAGACTATTGACTGCAGCAGCACAATATTAGAGGCCACTCCTGCACTTACGAGGAGAGCCAACCAGGCGTTAAAAGTTCAGCGGCTCTCTTGAAGACGTTTCAAAGAAATCCGCTGCAATTCTTCTACAGTTATTTATCCTAAGCTTAGACTGCTGCCTGCCACTGCCAGCGAGTGTCAAACAGCAGTCAAATCTCGAGCTACTACTCCCTTTATCTTCCTCTCCACTGTAACAAAACAAGAATCCTTCCACCGCATCCTCACTCTCTTTCGTTCCCCTTTGCCTCTCTTTACCACATCATCTCGAACCAAAAGACTCACTTCACACGAACATGAGCGACCCACAGCCTGCTTCTGATCGAGGTGTCACCAAGATCTCGAAGAACGGGGATATAATTCTTGCAGTAGGCCCCAAAAGCAAGAAGATTCAAGTGACTTCAGACTTCCTCGAGCACGTCTCGCCTGTCTTTGAAGCAATGCTTAATGCTCCTATGAAGGAAGGAGAGGCTCTCCGAAACCGGGCACCGAACTCTCCTGTTACGATTGAACTTCCTGAAGATTGCCCGAAGTCTATGAAACACATGCTGCAGATTCTTTATGGCGCCGATGACCTGGAGCTGGATTTCCTAGAAGTCTATCATATCATGACCTTGGCGGACAAATATGCCACGATTGATCGACTAACCTACTTTTTACTCAGCTGGTTACACAAAAATACCGACAACCTCGAAGATTCTGACTACGAAGATCGTTGGAACGCACTGGTGATTGCATACCGGCTTGGTAACAGGCGGTATTTTTGGGATCTCAGTGCGAGCCTTGCTTGGCTGGGGGACCCTATGGTGGCATTCGCAGCGGCCTTGCCTGATCGTGAGCTTGGCTTCAAACTTGCTCGTACGTGCTCGTGAATCTGACAAGAATTTTCCCTATTCGTTGATATCATCTATGGACACCAACCATATCAGTATACTGACTGATGGATAGTGGCCTTCGAAGAACTGCGCCAAGCCAATGAACTATATAAAGAAATGCATGGGCTTTGCATTTACTGCTTCACAAATGTGCAAAGCAGCTTCACCGACATGCAGAAAGGATGCGACCATGAAGACTACCATAATTGAATTTTCCAGCGATCAGGTTGTTAAGAAAGAGCTCATGGAGCAAAATATGTAGACCACACCGATGGGTGGTTCATACGTCCGTTCTGGAGTGAGAAAGGGTGAATCGCCCACGAACTGGTCTTAAATGGCATGAATTGGTCCGCTAATATCGTTAGATATCTTATACTATGAGCAGCTTACGAGATTTTGGTACACTGAGGAGCTCGGCAGCACAAAAGGCAGGGGTTACGTGAACGGTCGATTGGCGCATCAAGCTGCCGGATTTTGGGACAGAACAAAGTCGACACCACTGAGGGCTTGTCAAACGGAAAGCTACTGGCTGGGAGGATCTTTAATGGCAGGCATTACTCAGTCTCTTCTTTTGTACCTACAATACTGAAGGCCTTCCGCAGGCATCAAGTTCAACGATTGAACCTTCATCAAACTTCACTGTTGACTATGTGACGGTATCAAGCCTGGATGCGAGGCGTCTGCATGGTCATCTATCGATCATAAAGCGTAGATCAACCAAATTGGTATAATCAGTGCATTTCGTTTCTGAATCGATTGCTACAGACATCCTTCTTCCATGTTTCACTCAAGCAAAATGTGTCCCGTCCTCGACAGGAGTAATGTACCGACCTCTTTATATTACCTCCAACGTATGGCCTTAACATCTCTGGGTTAAATCTAGATTCTGTATCAATGCAGACCAGCCCCTCTAGCTGGGTGAAGGAGTATCACTCTCAGGCTCTAGGGTTGCAAGGATTCTAAGTACCATTGTTGATCACTTGTCATGATGAGATGTCCATGGCGACGAAAGTCTAAAGAGTTTGAGTCATTCCATCGTTCAAATGTGCTTAACTTTATATCGGAAGGAGTGAGTTCTGTGTCAGTGGGTACAAGGTTGGAGACATTCAGCACGAAACCAATAAGGATTGCAAGCCTTTCTCTCAATGCAACGCTCTCCTTTTAACAGATTACTCTCGTCTTCTGGCGACATCAGAAGCTGATTAAGAACAAAGAGAAAAGAAAAAGGACACAAGCACCGTCAGACGTTATATACATCAGTCTTGGAGCCTGCGATGTCAGTGAAATAGACTTGACGTTGTTCCAAAATTGCTACCCGACGATTACCCGAACTGCCCATGAAGTGCAAAGGTCACAGCACTTCCTCAAAGAGCATCAATAACAAATCAAATACGAGACCATGAGTGAACCGCAAAGAACAGGAAGTCAAGGGCACTCGAGAAATAAGTCCATCACAAAGAGTATGTTTTCAGAACTCGTCTGTTGTGGGCTGAGGTTGCTGTACGATGCGGGGCAATTCGCGCTCGCAGCCTAACCTAAGCCCCCATTAACAGATACATGACACTTGCGATACAAGGCTAATTCTGTCTCAGCTCGACCGAGATCTTCTACTAAAGGACCTCTTGATCTTGACGAGTGAGCAGCACCTCCTACATCCAAGTTCTGTGGTGGCTAACTCTTCTGGTAGTGACCCGCTACTCTCACCACCTCAACCTGCACCTAAGCGTACATCCTCTCTCACACAGCGCAACAGACTCTCATCACCACACCCACGCTCATCTACAGGAACACCAGTTTCACAACTAGGAGAAACGAAACCAAAGGACTTCTCATTCCTCCTGCGACCAGAGATCTACCACCCTCTTACCCCTCTTAATGTCCCTGTCGCATTTCGCAACCCCCAGAAGCAGCCCAATCCTGAAGCGCCTATCGAGGAACTCCTCGCCAATGGACACTTTAGAGCAGCAGCGATAGCTGCTGTCCAAGAGCTCACAGGATCCGGAGCTAGTGGTGGCATCAACCCAACCGACTCCAAGAAGATCTTTGAGCTACTTTACACTCGCCTAGCATGCCTTACTCTGATCGATGCGACTTCCCTGGCCGCCCAGGAGGTGAAAGCCATGGAAGATCTCAACGATATCAGAAGGTATGTGGACGAGACAACAGGTGAACACTTAGTGCCTTGGGAACTCCGAATTCTCAACGTCCGTCTCCAATCGCTTGGATTTGGCGACTATCGCAGAGCTGTCATGAGCTACCATGACCTCGCCCGCGAAGCACGAGAGCGCATAACCAAAGCAGCAGCCCAACACGACAACTCAGCTCGAGAGCTCTGGAAGGCTCGTCTTCATGATCTCGGCATCCAAGTCGCAGGCGCTCTGATCGAGCTTGAGGACCTAACGGGTGCCGCTCAACATCTGAGTACCCTGCGGGATCGGGGTGATGGCAAGATGGCGCTTACGAAGGCACTTCTATGGCTGCACCTAGGCGATGTCGAAAGTGCGAGGGCTTGCGCGCGTCTAGCTGTGGAAAACGACGAGAATGCTGAAAAGCTTATCCTAGCGCTCTGCGACATGGCGGACTCTGAGTACGAAAGTGCGCTTGAGGCGTGGAAGGAACTCAAAGAAACTATGGATGACGAGATGGTCGGTGTCAACACAGCGGTGTGCTTGTTATATTTGGGAAGAATACAGGAGGTAAGTGTCTATAGCCAGATGGAAGCTCATATACTAACTCAGTCAGGGACGAACGGTTCTGGAAGGACTTGTAGATTCAGGCCTATCGTCGCATACACTTCTGTTCAACCTATCGACCATGTACGAGCTCTGTACTGAGAGACATAAGAATATGAAGATCAAGTTGACGGAGAGGGTAGCTGGTATGAAGGCATCGGCGGCAGGATGGGAAAAGACAAATAGCGACTTCAAGCTATAGTTGCTATGATAATACTATATGAGTCCAGAGACAATTCGGTAGGTCGACCGATATCCGTCTTTTCTCTGGTGCGCTGTCCAGACTACTGGATAGCAGATACGTTATCTATCAAGGGTCAGGACTCCAAATCTAATAGCCTGAATGCTGGTCAAAATTTGTGTAGAGTGATCAAATATGCCGACACTTATGCTCTCGACGACCAACCTTTCTAATACCTTAGTGCGTGCTATCTGCAATCATTCTATACTTCAAACACAGCCTTTTATGCATCTGACGCCTCTAATGATCTGTTCAGGACGCGTATTGCGAGAAAGTCGTCTCCAGAAGGCCAAGAACGCTTGATCTCAATCTCATAGTGACTCATTTATAGGTGTAGGAGGTACTCAACTCTCTTACTGTATCCCGCGGCGCATGTGAGTGGGTTCTGATCTCTTTTCAACGTAGAAGAGGTTATGTATCCAAACTTCAGAGACGAAAACTACCGCGGTTTTAATACATTGCACTAGTCAGATATGACACGAATCCTAAGAATTTGTAATATCAAGGAACTATCATGTAGTCGCTTCTATTTTACCTCTCTGTCTTGTTAGATGCCAGCTTAGGAGCTACCCCACATTCCGACCCGTTGAGCCTCGGCACAGACAATGTCGATCATGCCGATCTCCAGGAGAATTAAAGGCCAGAACCTGGGGAAGCAGCTGGTGTTATTATTTACCCAAAATCTCTTCTTCTTGATTTTGTAAAAACAAGCAATTCATAAACCTTAATATGTCGGACCGTGTCAGTCAACTCGCAGGCCATCTCAACTACCCCAAAGGTCTACTTGCAGGTCAAGTAGCCATCATTACAGGTAGCGGCCAAGGCATCGGCGCGGAAGCAGCGAAATTGTTCGCCAAAGAGGGCGCAAAGGTTATTGTTGCAGACATTGACGCGGGTGAGAAGGCCGTATTATCGCAAGACCTTGGAAGCAATGCTGACTATGATAGAAAAATGTAAGGCTGTCGCTGAAAGCATAAACAAAGAGGGCAGCCAAGCCAAAGCCGTGCCTGGCGATATTCTAAAAGCAGATTACGTTGAGACTCTAATCAAGAGCGCCGCTGACTTTGGCGATGGCAAGATCAACATTATTGTCAACAACGCTGGCTACACTTGGGATGGTGTTATTCACAAAATGACGGACAAGCAGTGGGATACTATTCTCGCTCTGCATTGCACCGCTCCATTTACTCTCGTTAGAGCTGCAGCACCATACTTTCGCGTAAAGGATGGTGCTCCTCGTTGTATCGTCAACATCTCATCTACATCTGGCGTCCACGGAAACGCGGGCCAGCTCAACTATGCCCTTGCTAAAGCGGGTGTTACTGGCTTCACTAAGACGATTGCAAAGGAGTGGGGTCCCTCTTTTGGTGTAAGGGCGAATACTGTTGCCTTTGGACATATTCTCACGCGATTGACTGCTGCGAAGGAGGAGGGTGCATTCGTAAAGGGTCCCGACGGTGAGCAGATCGCGCTGGGTATTCCAGCGAAGCAAAAGCAAGCTGCTGGAGATGCTGCTTTTGCGGATATCCCTCTCAGAAGAGCAGGCACCCCCACTGAGGCTGCGAGTGCTATTTTGGCTGTGGCCAGTCCATTGTTTTCTTATGTAACAGGACAGACCATTATGGTGACCGGAGGACGTAACATGTAACATCCATACTGCAGATAGCATTGAGATCCATGCCGTAGAAGATCGCACGACTGAAGAAACGTGGTATTAGATTAAATGGTACTATACTTCCCCAAACGCCCCATCCAACAGGATGTGTTCCTTTTGATCATGTCATTTCCATCCTTAGACCTTAAGCCACAGGTTGAAGACGCCCTGAGCATACTGGACAATCTCGTCGCCACCAAGCTTGCTCTCTCCGTACAGACGGTCGACGAACGAGATAGGAACCTCAGCGACGGTGCAGCCCAAAGCCTTGGCACGCACCATCAGCTCCATCTGGAAACTGTAGCCCTTGCTCTCGGTGGTAGCGATAGCCTTCTCGAGCGCAGCACGCTTGTACAGACGGAAACTGCCTGTCAAGTCGCTCACGCCAGGGCGAAGGACAGTGTCGGCGAACAGGTTGGCGCCACGGCTGACAAACTTGCGCTTGAGATCCCAGCCAAAGACACCACCGTTTCCAGCGTATCGAGTACCGGTGACGATGTCGTAGTTGCCCTTCTCCTGGAGGGCGACCATCTCGGGGATGAACTTGGGATGGTGGGAGAAATCGGCGTCCATGATGATGACGAAGTTGCCGGTGACGAACTTGAGACCGTGGACGTAGGCCGTTCCAAGACCGAGCTTGCCAGCGCGGGGCTTGAGTTGGACGTGGGGAGAGTAGACCTTGACGAGCTGCTGGGCGACTTCTTGGGTTCCATCGGGGGAGCCGTCGTCGACGATGATGAGTTCCCAATCGAGGTTGCTACTTCAGTTAGTAATTAACCATTGCTAAAGATAGAATTTTACTGACTTCTCAGTGAAGGTTCGGTTCAACAACCAGGTAATGATAGGGAGGTTCTTTCGCTCATTGTACGTCGGCAAGATAACCGAGTACTTGTTTCCCTTGGGAGCCATGACGGGCGGAATTGCAAAGGGGTATCGTTCGAAGAATAGAATTAAGCAGAGAAGAAGTGATCTGAAAGGTAGACAGATCAAAGAAAAATCGTCAAGGAAAAATGAGCGTAGAGAATTTAGTGGTCGCGTAGATGAATTGTGTCGTCGTTATTCGCGTCTAGCCACTCGCTACTACTAAAGGGACACCTTGAAGCTGGCGATGGGGGGCATGACAAAAATGACTAAGCTCACGATGGTGGGAGAGCCAGATTGCAGGCAGCCCCTGAATTTGGAAATGTGGCTGGTAAAGTTTTGTGAGGTGTGGCTGGTGAGGTACATCTTTCTTGGTCCGACCGATGCCGATCTGCTAGCATGGATTGGGAAGCATAACATGCAGGTCAGGACTTGGATCGTCAATTCTGCCGTCATGTCATGCTCGTCAGTTGAGAGAGCGAGAGGGGAGTTGCATTCGGTACTATCTGTGGTCATCTATGGATTGTTTATGCACTCAACAATCTCTCATACTGCTGGAGGAGAAGCAAGTTTCTGTACTCACATCTAGGTCAACTCAAACGCGTACTGAGTGCCAACTAAACCCAGAAACTCTCCTTAGCCAAAACTCTCTCTCACAGATTTCCCCAGCAACTCTTAAAGTACCGGTACTAGGGCCTTGTCTCACTGGTTCCGGATCCCAGATCAGTGGCTTAATTGGCCTTGACCCACTCAAGCTTTTTCTTTCGTTCAGTTCCCCGCAAAGCGCAATGTCGAATGGAAACTGGGATCCAATCCCAAGATGACGACCAAGTCCGTCCCGATCTTCAAAGTTCACACCGTCAAGTACGGGTGTTCCTTGGACTAATCTCACAGTCCACAGAGTTGCAGTCCAGTGACGAAAGAGTGTTGGCGTGGACATCTTTCCCACCCTTGACCCAAAGCATCACCATCCCGTCCATGTTACTCGTCCCTCAATTCTCGCTGGAGAGGAACCTCGATATTGTTTGTGCATCCATCCTCGGCTTCGGATCTACCCATACCCATCTTGTCTCTCTCTCCTCACCTCTTGCTCTGCTGCTTTCTGTTTCTAGCTATGGATGGCTTGTGGAACCGTCGTGACCTCGTGCTCTCTCGCTCCTGCCAACTTCACTTCAGCTCCTCGTGTCTCATCCCCAACTTGACTTCTTTTCTTCCTTCCCATCGTAAAGCTTCAATCTCACTCTCGCGACGTCATACCACTGTTACAAACTCCATTAACTTCCATTGTTGACTATACTATATCGCGTATACTTGCAACTGTAAGCCAGACTCGCTTTGTGACAACAATTGTTACGTCATCATCATGTCGGACGGAATCGCTCCAGCTATAGACAAAGGTATGTTCCATCGTCAGCCATCTCAATGGCATCGAAACCATCGCATATAGCACTGCGCAGTGCAATTGACATGTTCGCGATGACTTTTGGAACTCGTCGAGCTCGTTCCCGCACTTACACCTCGAGGACCAAGCTGACATGCTCTAGTCGGCGCGCCTGAACCCACGGCCCCCGAAGCCGAGGCCGGCGCTCCCACTTTGGATACCACAACAGCTCCTTCAGAGACTGCTAAGCCGGAAGAGAGCAAGCCTACTGACGGTGACGGTGGCCTCCATGCACCGCCGAAGCCCGTCGAGGTCGCTTCAGTTCCAGAAACACCCGTCAACAATATGACACCGGCAGGCGGCACTCCTCGACCTGTACTCAACATCGAAGAAGAGACCAAGGAAACGCCAAAGAACGAAGACGAAGCTGCTTTTGTCACCACTGGTGTCGAGACGACATCTGCACCTGCTGTCTCTGAGCCAAAGGACGTTACCATGACCGACAAGCCCGCTTCTGTTAATGGCGACAGCAAGCCTGAGGTCAACGACCCTGCCGAAGCTGCTCCGGGCGAGAAGCGCAAGGCCGACGAGCCCCCTACTGCCACCAATGGTGCTTCCGCTCCTGTTGTAGCCGAGAAGTCTGGATCTGATGAGCCTGCTGAGAAGAAGGCTCGTGTCGAGGATGTCGCAGATGAGCCGACAGCCTCCGAAGAGGCTTCGCAAGACGGCAAGCAAGAGAACGGCAAGACCCCCAAGAAGGAAAAGAAGGTTGTCTCCCCTGCGGCTGGGAAAACAGCACGCAAGACTCGAAGTCAGGGTCCGGTTGAAGTCTAGGGAGAGTTATTCTACTATTGATTATGACATGTTATGAGTTTTGAGCAGAACACTGCTCCAAATGGGACGGCGAAAACGGCACGGTCGGTTCGGGAACAGGAATAACTTCCCCAAAGTCTGCCTGGTTGTCTTGTGTGTATATTTGTGCTTCAGGTAGTAAATCATTGATTATGCTCCTTGTGTCTTGACTGAGACAGTGACTTGCTTCCAATGTTATTCTACTTCCATACTGCGACCAATCACGACATCAGCCGTCTGCATGGTGTTGCTAAGATCATCTCGTAGAACTCCAAGAAGATTGGGATGTATGAAGATACAACATAGTAATAAACAAATGTGTTGGTGCCTTGCACAGCATTCATGCTGTAATAGCAACTACAATTAAGCCTCCCATCTACTGCAAGTAGCTTTCTGACCATTTCAGGAGACTTTCATCCTCGCTGGTATCTCTTTTGACCTCGGTCTTGTATCGGTGTTCTGTGAACACTCCCTGAAAGTGGACTCAGTATATCCTGTTGAGTTCCGCACTCATCAACTAAGCTACTGGGAAGACCTATCCTCTGATGGAGATTACCGGACACAAGAACGATACTTCCTGAAAACTTACGTTACGTTAAAATTCTCTATTGAACTCAGATCGCTTTTTACTTCAACACAAGCCTGGCTAACTTTGTAACTCGATAAACTCACACAAATGCCCAATGTATAAATGATACCGAGTTTTTCTTCATTCTTTCTTTCTTTCTTCATATCAACCCGCCGAGCCTTACACCTAAACGATTTACCACAGAAACAATATAACATCATGATTCTGCCAAGAATTATCCGATTCGGTCGCCCCCTTCTCGGGCCTTGCACCGTTGGCTGTCTCTTCGGTGTTGCATCTAATCGTCTTGACAACGCGTACCGTTTTAACAATGCATACCGTCTATACCGCAGACTATCCTGGAGAGCTTTGCTTCCTCATTGCAGAGCTCTCGGCTTCACAGCTGTGGTTATATTTGGCAGCGTCCAAGCATATTGGCTGTTATCAGATCATCTTCACGGACTCGGTATCAGTGGCCCGGATGCCGATAACCTTGATACTCAGCTGAACGAGAGGCGGCCTTCTCATATGTCCCATAGCTCTGCCAGAACCTCTTCACCCGTCTCTCATATGCCGTGTGGAACACAACAAGGATCGCACTCATTTTTCATGAGTAAGCCCGCGCGATCAAAGCTTTCGAAGCTGGTATAAGTGGACAATGCTTGCAGCAGTAACTTCCTCGGGGAACGTTGCTACAGTCTATTCTTGAAGGGAGATGAGCTCCCTGGTAAAAGACCTAACACTCTCGTTAACAGTCTGTTATCGAGATTACACTATAAGCACAACGAGAGATCCAGATTCATCATCGCGGTTATGATATGACGGTACGGATCTTATCATCGAACAGTTCAAGGTAAAAGCTTGGCCAGGCGAGTTAGCCGGCGGTAAGTGAGATTGGCATTATGCAATATGATCTGGAAAAAAACAAGCAGTAACTTTGGCCTTCTCATCAGATTACAGTAGCCTTCACTGAAGCTGCCAGACTTGCTGTACCACCTATTCTCGAAGACTATTGGAACCTGGATCGAGTCCCACTTAGCTTAGGATCCGGCTCAAAGAACAAAAAGAATCTTCGGCTCTTGAGTAGATCTTGGATCCTCCCATTACGTCTCAGTGGAGCAAAACGTCAGCACCCGATTATACTTGTTTCTTCCACTTGCCGGTTGTTTCTTGGCCTTAGTCTCTACAGAATCAATGCCCTAAGGGCAGAACTAGAAAGACGTACGTATGTAAACTGACTCAATGAATTCGTATCTCAGTCAAGTTTCTGAGGTTCACAGAGAAACAATCCTTGCTTTACACGTGTGGGCTGGTCTAAGTGGGTACGGTACTGCAATGGCAATGCGTTTCGCCTTGGCTGGTAAGCGGAGAATCTTCAAAATACCGAGCTCAATCTCTTAGATCACATATTCTGTTCATGACATGGATTAATATAAGTGATAATGTAATATGTGTCACGACTTGCAGTCACAGGGTAGGTAAGCTCCCAGCTGAGCTTACGTGCAATTCCTTCGGGGTCCAAGGCTGAGACTTGACAGCAACGGGGGTTGCCTGCAGATCTCTGGTCCCAAGATAATGGTATGGCTGTCAGCTTTGACCTTTTCTCAGTGTTGGCATCGGACCCCGAAACTGCCGGGCTCGGGTTGAGGGGACATCCGGTGCAAAGATCAATGGATTGGTCTTGGCCTTTACTTCTCATTTCTTATATTGTAGATGAAACGAGACTTGAGACTTGCCCTTGTACTGATTTAAACTTATTTGTCTTCTGAGAACTTCGTGTTGTGCTGTGTGAAGCTTCCAGTATCCCTTTGAGGTGTTATTTAGTCATGGGAACCAATATGGGTTTCTCATCAATACTAAATTCCGAGAGACCAGAGGCTTGTTCAGCAAGTGAAAGTTATCCTGCATCTTACAGAAGTACTGTCTTTCATATCATTACCATGCCCTTTTGGTATCCGAATCAAATCAGGTGCTGAATTGATGTGCCACATATAGTGGCATCATCAAGATGGCCTCTTATGATGACAGTGTTGTCTTAGCTTACACTGATGTTTTGAGGCAGATTGCGGCGTAGATGACCAAAGTATCGTGCAAGAAGCCGACTTATTGCCGGATTATTTACATGGCTGTCAAAAGTGAACGTTACTTCCCTGGTTCCCCTAGACAGATGGCACGATGACATGCAGATTTAGAGGATAATGGGTGCCTAGATAAGCAGAGAGTGTGATCGATCTACTCCGTACAATACTCAAGAAATGCACGCATTATACTGTTCAACAAAACTGTGTTGAGATTATGATAATGCCTCGTGTCATGATCAAGTGAAGTCGAATTTTTCTTTTTCCCGACTGGCTGTTTCAGAGGTTCCAACAAGCTTTAATAGCTCATAGCAGGCCCCATCAAAACAACGAACGAGACCATCCAACGTTTCCCGATTTGACAGGATTTGTTTACCAAACTGCGATCGGGTTGCGTGTCGTTTCTGTACCGATATGTCATTGAGCATGAACTATTTTACTTGGTATTTTATAGTGGCGAATGAGGCGGGTAGAGGGCTAAAATGCACTACGACACCATACAGCAAGTGCATCATTGAGGCATGAGTACTAGTGATGCGTTTGGATCCATCAGAGGTTTGTTTACGGGGGAGTAAAAGGAGACTACAGTGTAAGAATGGGTGAGATTGGGATTGTAAGGCGGTTGGGGCGTTTGAGTGTCAGTGTCAGAAACGACCAAGATTGCTTATTTATGCCAGGGCAATGCATGTCTTCGAACAACCATGCATTACATACATAAAAAAAACAAAGAAAAGATTTTAAAGAGTTAAAGAAAATGAATTTGTGGGCAACGTACTGTAGATCGATCGACAACGGCTCCTTGACAGCTGGAGCACGTTAGAAACCAAAGATCCTTTAGAGTTCCATGACTTTCCCTTTGTAGAAGACCATTGCTTGGAATGTTCGTATCCCATTTAGTTTGGCCCGTCTAAGGGACGGCACCGCTTAAAAAAATGAAATCCCATCCTATCCCAGCGCTCCCATCAGGGGATCAGATCCATGCAGGGGCAAAGGTCCAGTGGACGTGGCGATTGAGGAGGGCGACGATTGGTTGTTGAGCTCACGGTTGAAGACCGTATCCACCGGTAGCGGGTCGGGAGGCGTCAAAAATAGCATCTGGAGCTGGTCCATCCCCACGGAGGCCGCGTGCCTTTTTTCTTGAAGCCGGCGCCATTGACCGAGAGGGTAAGAAAAAAAGAGGGTGAAGGGCCTGCCAGTTGGAAAAGACTGGTTGGATATTGTGGGTGTGAAGTATTTTATTGTTGACAAGATGAATTGTTTGTGACCTTTGAACCTGTGATTAGGAAACATGGGCCAATAACAACAATCATTAATTATCAGGGTATCACATGCAGCAGAGTCTGGATCATTCTATTATACATGGCAAGAACAGGCAAAGACAATTAAGATGATCGATTAGGTACCGTACATACTAAAACAGGGGACTTTTATTGGCGCTGGCTAAGATACAGCACCTAAATGAATGCCAAGCTTTCTCCGTTGATAACTTCCCCCCCAAAAAAACGACCTAGAGAAAAAAGTGAAAGTGTCGAGGTCGTCCCCCATGATAATGGGATCCATCCCCATCCCATCCATGTCAATGTCATGGCTCCTTAGTCTGAATAGGAACCTCCACCCCCAGCCCTACTTTTACCTTTTACCCTTTTACTACCTACCTCGACCTGGACCTGGACTCATCATCTCTCCCGGGTTTATCCAATTTCTTTGTCTCCTCCCTCTTATTCTTTCTCCATCATCGTCGCTTGTCCCTGAGTGACGCCATATACGATCGTTTCGCTTCACCTTGCCCCCTTAACGGCGCCTCATCCTCTCGCTCACGGGCCTACCGGGTTTCTTTCACAATAGCGACACTCGTTCACCTTTGGGTTCTTTGTTCACGACGACACATCTGTCACTTCCGGCGTGCACATTTATCCCCTCGCCCTCATTGACTGAGCTTCGTCAGCTGTCTCATATCGACTGCGAAGCGAACTCCCTACGACTCGAACTCCCTGCGAACCTATACGAGATTCTTCCCCCGCCTGCGCTGTTCAATCCTCGATTCTTTACACGTTGTTACCGACTTAGAGACTTGAGGGCTCAGGAGATTGCCTCTGCGCGCCGTACTTGATTGCCGTTGTTCGTCTGAGTTAAGCTCCAGCGTCTTCGCCCGTTGGCGGAGCCTTTGCGCCCAGCATGGACGGTTCGGCCCACCTTCATGGCCGCGATCCAGAAGATGCCGGTAAACAATTGCTTGATCTTCTCCAACAGCCTTTCAGTGGACAGGTATGCTAGTTGCAAAACCATGTACTCCGCCTTCTGCTAACAATCATTCCAGCTTCAAGCTGCCTCGCTGTACTCTGCTTTGGCCACTTCACTTCCAATTACCATCGGCATTGCAATCGTGTTCTCGATCTTGCGACCATATCACCAAGCTATCTACGCCCCAAAGTTGAAGCACGCCGACGAGAAACACGTACCACCCCCTATAGGAAAGGCTCCGTGGTCATGGATCACGACGCTATGGCGAACCAACGAAGATATGCTCGTACCATTGATTGGTATGGATGCCACTGTCTTCTTACGCTTCGTTCGAATGTGTCGTAACATGTTTCTCACTCTATGTGTTACTGGTGTCGGCATTCTTCTCCCTGTCAATATATCCAAGTGGAACGCTTACGAGGGTAAAAAGGATGCCGACTGGGTCATTGGCATCACTCCTCTTAATACATACGCCCCGGCGATCTGGTCTCAGGTCATCATCGCCTGGTGTTTCAACTTCATTATCATGGGCTTTCTCTGGTTCAACTACAGAAAGGTTCTCCAGCTCCGGCGCAAGTACTTCGAAACCGAAGACTACCAAAAGAGTCTTCACTCTCGTACTCTCATGGTAAGGAAAGATGTGTTTTCAGACAAGTCGTAAACTCACACAGAACCGCAGGTTTTTGATATTCCGAAGAAGGGTTGCTCCGACGAAGGTATCGCTAGGATTATCGATCAAATCGCCCCCAACTCATCTTTTGCTCGAACCGCCGTCGCTCGAAACGTAAAGGAGCTGCCAGCTCTTATCGAACAGCACGACCACGCCGTTCGCAAACTTGAAAAGATCCTGGCTAAGTACCTTAAGGATCCCAGCAATGTTCCGGTTGCTCGCCCTATGTGCAGGCCCTCCAAGAAGGACCGATCGTATGGAACTTATCCCAAGGGCCAGAAGGTGGATGCTATCGAATACTACACTCAGCGAATTCGCGATCTTGAGGTCCATATCAAAGAGGTCCGCGCGAGTGTTGACAAGCGAGGTTCGATGCCCTACGGTTTTGCCAGTTACGCGGATATTGCAGAGGCTCATGGCATCGCATACGCTTGTCGCAAGAAGAAGCCTGTTGGCGCTACAGTTAGGCTTGCCCCCCGACCTAACGACATTATCTGGGAGAACATGCCTCTCTACAGCAGCACACGAGGAAGACGACGATGGGTCAACAACATGTGGATTACTGTTCTAACCTTCCTCTGGATTCTTCCTAATTTGGGCATCGCCATCTTTCTTGTGAACTTGGGAAATCTGGGTAAGGTCTGGCCTGCTTTTCAGACGGAGCTCTCTGCCCATCCTAAGGTTTGGGGCGCTATCCAGGGTATCGCCGCACCAGCTATCATGTCTCTGACCTATCTCGTTCTCCCCATGATTTTCCGTCGACTCTCTGTCAAGGCTGGTGACCAAACCAAAACTGGTCGAGAGAGGCACGTCCTGGCCAAGCTTTACTTCTTCTTCGTTTTCAACAACCTTATCATCTTCTCGATCTTCAGTGTTATTTGGCAATTCGTTGCCGCTGTTGTCGCGGATACAACCGGTGCAAAGAAGGAGGATGTTTGGGAGTCTATCAAGAATAATGACATTGCTGCTTCACTGTTTTCGGCTCTTTGTCAGAACAGCGTCTTCTGGGTCACCTACCTACTTCAGCGCCAACTGGGTGCGGCTATCGACCTCGCCCAGGCCTGGCCTCTGGTCCAAGCCTTCTTCCTTAAGAAGTTCTCCAGTCCGACACCCCGAGAGCTTATTGAGCTTACCGCCCCTCCGCCTTTCGAGTACGCCAGTTACTACAACTACTTCCTTTACTATGCCACAGTCACCATGTGCTTCGCTGGTATTCAACCTCTGGTTCTTCCAGCAACAGCCCTTTACTTCCTCATCGATTCGTGGCTCAAGAAGTACCTTCTCCTCTACCGCTTTGTTACCAAGACAGAGTCTGGAGGAATGTTCTGGCGTGTCATCTTCAACCGCTTCATCTTCGCAACGATTCTTTCTAACCTTGTTGTCATGTTGACTTGCTGGGTTCGCGGTAACTTTGGAACTCACATCGAATTCTTTTGTGTCGTACCTTTGCCGTTCATCATGATCATTTTCAAGATTTACTGCAACTATGCTTTCAACGACAAAATCACATACTATAACACTCAAGATGTTACGAAGGTTCCCGAAAACGGTATCGATCCCAAGGAGAACCGCATGCGAAGTGAGCGATTGGCGAACCGATTCGGCCACCCCGCCCTTTATCGACCTCTCATCACGCCCATGGTCCATTCAAAGGCGCAAAATCTTCTTCCTGCGATTTACAAGGGCCGCCTGAGTGATGGCAGAGACGTTGACTCCGGCGATATGATGACCGTGAGTGGCTACTCTGACATGGTCATGTTGGATCCTATGCAAGGCGGAAAACCAGGCAAGGCTGCCAATAGCTTCCCTGGATTCGAGTTTGTGAACGATACCCAGATGGATTTCGAATACTACAAGAACCGAGCCGAGTTCGCAGAGAACCACGGTGGAGGCGAGATTTATGGTCGTCCTGGAGAGATTGGTCGTCCCGGTACCCCTGGATCCATGGATGGTAGCGATTTCTCTCGACCTGGCACACCTGTTGGCCGCACTGGCTCACCTGCTGCATTCGCTGGTGGAGCAGCCCAGCAGCAACGATTGATGTCTCTTGCCAGCAACGTCAGTGGCGATACTAGCTATACATCTTACCGACCAGGCGGTAATGCCGGTTTCACCCAGCAGACGACTTTGGGTCAAGAGCCCCCTGCTCGCGGTCGCAGCCCATTATACTCCCAGAACAACGGAAGCTCCTCTGGCCTCGGGCTCATTTCAAACGCAGCGGCTCCCGCGTACAGCAGCAACCTCAGTACACCAGGTCGTATGACACCTGCGCAGTCGCCTGGGCCTTCGGTCGGTGCTATGGGCGGAGGACCTCAAGGCTACAGCGGTCTTGCACAGCACGCCCCCGAAGCTGACCCATCATATGATTACTTCCGCGGCAACACTCGCTCTAGGAGAAATCCTGGCGAGGGATGGTAGATAAAAGTTTTGCCAAAAAGAATATTCATTTGCATCAAATTTGCGTGGCGTTTGGATATAGATTGGGACTGGGACCCTTGTTTGGATTGTGAAATGAGAGGTGGAAATTGATATGAGATGAAATGAGCTGGGTCACATCTGCAAGATGAATAGAATATTTTTTACATTATAGC